>UFQX01000185.1:226888-436888 GCA_900497675.1 Arapaima gigas | reverse complement strand
TGTGACCCTGTTCTGTTTAATCACTAATAAAACTAAAGTCCAGAGTAGATGGATATTAAATAATGGATAGCATAGGAGTTACGGCTATGCACCCAAAGAGGAGGTGAATGTGCACCCAAGTGTATCCTATTTCAGGTGCTGCACTGTGTTTGGTGACAGTCATTGGGTGGCTAACAAATGACACTCTGTTCTCAGCCTCCTGCTAGCATCCTGGTTGTATTGCACAATTTTTTGGTTGCTGGTGCTCATAAGACAGTCCATTTAGAAACACAGGCCACAACAAAGGCACCCATGCTGCATGCAGAGCCAAGTTGTAATTGGAGGTGCAGGGGGGAGCAGGAGCAGGAGGTCCCCTCAGGGCTGGATGCCCCCCTGACACCTCACTGCACAAGCACCACAAGGCAGCAGCTAGCAATAGTCCATAGAAAAGGAGGGAAAAAAATCAGCAGACAGAAGGGTCAGGGTGGGGACTGGTGAATTTACAACACCAGGGCAGTAGGTGGAACAGCAGTTAGAGCTACAGGCTTATACTTAAAAGCTCCAGAATCAAATCCTACCTCTAGCTGTACCACCACTGAGAAGGGCACTTATGCAGAATTAAAAATTACCCAGCTCTAAATACATAAATCACAGCAAGAAACTTAACATAGTATATTGCTTTGAAGAAAAATGTCTGCTAAACATGTAACTGTAAGACTATTCACACACAGGCTTGCAAAATGGCTCTTTTAAACATCAGCCCATTGTGACTGAAGGTGACAGCTGTAGATTCCCCACAAGACTCCCTCCCTTCATGCCTGTTGTGGCTCTGCCAGGCACCCAGTACCCTGGCTTCTCCTCACATACACAATTTGACTAGCAGCTGATGCAGGCTGTCTCCCTCCAGCCAACACTGCAGGGCAGTTACAGCAGAGCAAGCAGAGCAAAACATCACAACAATAAAAAACCCAGGAACACCAGATCAGCAATAGGCAGTGGAGGGATCCTACACTGAGTGGCTGAAGAATGCCTCAATGGCTCATTGTGACTCATAACAGCACAAATAAAGACAGAAAGCACACAATACAGACCTATGTGAACCTGATCCTCACTGTACAAAAGCTGAAAAGCCAAAAATACACACCCCCTGTACGCAAAGGTAAAGACTAACAGGTTGACATCAATTATGAAGCCTTGTGCAAAGGACACTTTCCTCATTCACAAGATACATGCTTTTGCCCATACATTGCCTTGAAGAAGAATGTATGGTCATTACTCACACATGAACACACATAGAGACACACACAATATCAGGATGACTGGGCACTTCTGCTTCAGCAGCCTTCCATTCTGTCCCAGGGGAACAGGAGACCACATTCAGCCTCGACCCCATCAATCAGCAGCCACAAAACAGTAGCATGCCAGATGGGGAGATGTGCTGCAAAGGCAGCACTGCCGGAAAGGGGCATGAAAAAACCCACCCGGATAGAGCCAGGTCTGCTCACTGCCTGCCACAGGTTCAAAGAACATTGGCTATTGTGCATCTGTGGCTTGAAAAACAGTCCTTCAGCCAGGTTTCACTCTTGGAAAAAAGAAGATCAAGAGGTAAACAGGTCCTTTGATTAGCATCAAAGGTTTTGCAGCATCACAGCCTCATACGCTAAAATTACAGCCACTTTCAGAACACCTGTTGAGGACAGATTAGGAAACAAATAACCCTGTGTGTGGTGCAGCAATTGCATGAGGACCTGAAGTACACAGATCCAAATAAAACTATGGGCGGTGCCGATGCACCTTTAAATAAAGATACTGCCCCCCCCCCCCACCTGGCATGGTTCAAACTCGGCAACTGAACTGCTGTCAGACATACCAACTCCCCAGATACCAATCTGACAGTTGCTACTCTGCCCATGTGAAATTTTCTGACAAGAGTTCAGGTTCACCTTAAGTGCTGATTTCCAGCTCCGGCCCATTCATTTGTTGGAAGTTCACGTCTTCTGGCCTACATTTGCTTTCCTGTACACTGAACATATCCTTTCGCAACAATAAAAGGTTTAACAGTAGAGGAAGCATATACAAACTTAGGGGGAGTCTTCCTTTATTCCTGTTTTGTCTTCCTTGACTTCCTAGTCTAAACACTAATGGGAAATACTAAAATAAATTAAACCAACAGTTAATATTAGCTGAGAACCCTTCATAAAATAATACCTTCAATGTTACTTAACACATTATAAATAATACTTTCATAACTCCAGATGAAGCAGTACAAAGCAGGAGTTGTTTTTTAGTCTTTCAGATCTAATTGGCTGTATCCAAACAAAGGACTCTGAGCTTCTCCCTGAGGTGGTGGATTTGCAGGCGTCACAGAAAGGGGGGTCTTGTTCACCATGAACGCAGCAAGGGAAGAGCAGGAGAGCCTAGCCCTTCCTAGCACAGCACAGTGAATGGGAGGAAGTGACTGGAGACAGATTTGTTCTGACGGTTGATGTACACTGGGACATTTCTCAGTGTTTTGACCTCATATTCAGAATTCAAAAAAATTCTGTGAAAATATAAAATATTTCTACTGTTGAAGTATGAGGCTATTCTAATAATACAGAAATCACCAACATCTCTGAAGCCATGTTGGTCATGGGTACAGTAAAGTATGGTTACAGGAACGTTAGAACAGTCACTGGAGAAGTGCAAGTGCTGCCTTTTTTGCATCCTTGTGTGAAGGTCACAATTTGTGTCTGGTCTGCTTTTTTTGCAGGTTCTGTGGGAGACAAAAATGCATCAGGAATTTTGTGGGAGTGGCACCACTTCTTTAGACAGTTTTAATTAGTGAAAATAAGCAAAGCCAAGTTTATTTTTATGTACGCACAAACTAATCTGGTCTCAACATTTCTAAAAAATGGAAAAGACGATGCTGGCCTACATACAGCTGTAGTAAATATAATCTTTTGAACTCCCTGTTGGTTAATGTAGTGCTTCTGTACCAGTTTAAAACTGGCTGCTTCTGGACTTCAGGGACACCCTCTGAAAAAGTTGTAAGAACAACTCCTGTAAAAACACAGGACGATGGTAATATAAGGGTTCAGACTCTTACAGGTGCAGCAAATTTTGTTTACACAAAAACAGTCAATGAATGGACAGGATCCAACCATTGCGAAAGGAAAAGTGGTTTAGCCACATACAAAGTGAGAAATAAACTACTTTGTTGTCTCCGTGGATTCCTCCGTCTCTGCTCTAAATATCGTATCACATGCCCTTCCCATCATCCAAAGGTCAGTTTCATAATATCAGAACTCTTATAAAGGTTAAATTGGAACCTGAAGTGATGTGTTTTGCATCAACTGTGTTCAAATTTCCAATTTACATATTTTCCAATTAATATATTCAAATGAGCTACACATACAATACCTTTTAGAGTTCAGAAAGCAGGGAGAGATGAAACGGTTTTAATTTTGAGACCACCATATTAACATGAAGATTATTTCAGATCCATGTTAAGACTCTAAAGAAAGAAAGACGTGAGCAGCAGAGCGGAACAACAACAAGAAATAAACTGCTTGGGAATTCTGAAGAACTGTCAGAAGTGCTGCCGTTTGAAGTTGACAAGTAACAGGAGCTGGCATCAAGATGTGGGAGATGTACGTATGGTATTACCAAAATTTGCAGAGCGTGAACAGAACCAGGCAATACATTCATCAAACGGTGTTTCTGCCGTGGAACAATAACACCTGTGCTACCCACTATCTCTAAATCAGAGTGCCAGCGTCTTTGACTCAGTAAGGAACATGCAAACTCAGTATTTAAATGTAGGTTGTTGTAAAGCTGTGAATAAAATCTGCCTTAAATAGCAATGTGGACTTCACATACTTGTCGCTCTGAAGGTGATTTTGAAGAACAAGAAGAACTTGCATCCCTTTCATCCTCATATTACTCCACTCATAATAAATCCACATATCCTTCATTTTCAGTTTTTAGGACTTGGGAATTAAATATTTTTTATCTTGTTGGCTAACATTTGGCAATAACATACTACTTAACAAGAAAAAAATCCTTAATTTAATTCCAAACATTACAGCAAACATCCTGGTACTGATTTTTTCTAATGTACTATTTTTCCAATTCTGAGAATTGTTTAGATGGATGTAAAATATGCAATATCCTGTACAGCTACCTAATTTTTTCATTCACATTATTATCTTGTGTTCATTAAGGGATAACAAGCAAGAGTGGACACCCTCGAGGATTAATGACAAACATCTCCTTTCATTGTTTTCTCAACCTGTCCTTCACATTATTCACAGAAAATGGAGTAAATTGGTACCACATCAACAGTGGTTCAACACCATTTATATATGACCAGGAAATAGCTGATTCATTTCTCTGATTCCATTGAGATTCCCATGTAAAAGTCCAGGGGGACACAGATGCTCTGGGATGTTACGCAGCACAGAATTGTAGGGCAGCTCATAGAGCTGCTCATTGTCAGAACTGACCACAGCAACCAGACGAGCTACACCACTGTCAGACGACCATGGCAATCTTTTCTTTTTACCACTGTTTCACTAATTCCCATTTTTGGGTCTCCATTACTGTAGATGGTAGAGGAATTCTCAGTTATCAGGTGAATTAATGGCAGCAGTTGGGGGAGGGACCTGGCATGCGGGTGCTTTGCAAGTTAATAATTCCCATGTTCCTATTGCCAGTGTTGTTGCATATTAAACATGCAGAATGTGAACCACATTTGACTCCATCATGGTAGGGAAAAATAAGCTAGAAATAAGGCCTTAGTCAAAAAAATCAAAAATTGATAACCAATTTTTACCAACACCAGCGTCAATCTGATGCAACGAGACAAGCAGATGACGGAGGTATCAAATAGAAAAATTACCATTTCATAAATATGGCACAGGTTATGCACTGTCGGTTTAAAACAAACAGATTTTAAGATACGAACAGTGTAACTTTGTTTTCTAAACATTTTTAAGGAGTATATTTTGAACTGACTGCAGCCGCAGGCAACAACAAGCTGGCAGGAATGGGGACGGTTTGCTGAAGTGAGGCTAGGTTGCTAGGGACAGGCACCTGTTGAAGGCGTGCTGGCGACGTGGAGTGGGCAGGAACAGTGGTGCTCACATTCCAAATGAGAACTCCATTCCAGACTGTAACATTCCCACACCACACAAAAAAATGCAGAAAATAACTCAGCAAAGACAAGAGAGACTGCAGCAGCACGCTGGCCTGTGTTCACGTTTCATAACAGATAGGGTTTCAAATGATTACAGACTGACAGCCACTTGCTGGCCAAAGCCACAGGCTTCATATACAGTTCCAGCTCTTAGACCATTCTGGTATTCATCGGTACATTTGAGCAGAACCTAAAATGTGCATCTTTCTGCATATCTGTACCTTTTACAAATGCTGCATTATGTTTATATCATTCAGCACATCAGGCCCCAGCATTTTATTCCTTCTTTATTTTTCAGTTTGTTGCTGATATGCAGCTGGCAACAATAACCTGAATAGATGTCAGCTAACTTTCTGATGTGGAAAGATGAGAACAAATGAGACTTAAATGTCCTAAGTCACAAAAAGGAGGGTCTGAGTCGCTTTCAGAGTGAGCTTAGATGTCACATGGGTCAAGATAGATCCCATTCAAACATGGGCCTAAATCCTGCCAATTTCATTCTAGTCAAACTGTCCAATGGAGCACAACTCCATTCTGGCCTGATACAACCAATGTGGAGCACGAGCCTATAAAGAATTATAAAGGTCTAGAAAGGTCTAGGATAGATGTATCAGGTAACAGTTGGGGAAGTGATTGCCTTTGGACATGAAAGACCCAGACCCATTCTCTTACTGTAAAGCCTCTGAGCAAGGTACTTACCCTAAATTGCTCCAGTGAAAATTACCCAGCTGTATAAATGGGTATATTAGCTAATATAGGGTCACAGCTGGAAAGCTGGAGACAGAGGGGAATGTCCTTGTTCTACTTTCCCTGCAGGCTGACAGCTGAGATCCACACTCTGCCTGGATGTCTATAGGGGGTAATATTAACTCTTCTTGTCCCATTCCTACCTGTAGCCATGCAATAAACTACAGGATTACGGGAATTAGTTCATTAAGAGCAGAACAGGCCCTGGCCACTGCAGTCTGTGTGATATCACAAAGACAAAGCAAAGACCACCCCCTTGGCCAGCGCGGTAACCCCACACCACCCTGTATAAAGGGGAACTGTGTCACACTGTTCACGGAATGCAATCTGTTGTCGATCCCATGAGACGTATGCTGGAGGGGACAATAATGCTCTTTCCTGCAGATCTTGGCTGCCCAGTTAGTCTGTCTGAACTTGGAACAGTCACCCAAGATCTGCAGTAAAGAGGAGCACCCTCCTCATGCACACATCCCGAACCTTAATCCACCCCAGAGTTTACCCTGACTTTAAGTGCAGAGCAGCCTTGGCTGTCACTTCCTTCAACTGCACCGAAGTATTTATAGCCCAGAGATCAAAACCCTGCCAAATAACTTTTGCAATTGGTGAAAAATGTGCATATATATACACAGAGCAGCCGTGTGTCTTGGCCCCACGTTTATGTAAGCATTCTTTCCTGATTGTACACTCGTGTTCTGCCACAGGTCACTGGGGATGGGCAAGAGCAGAGCTGTGATTCATCTTCATCGGGCTCCTGAAATCTTACAGTCCTGCATATTATTATGTCTGAAACAGCAGATTTCTTACAGATATTAAATACATAATTTCTGTGAAAATTAACAGAAAAAATGTACTGCTGCAGGACAGAAAAGGCAAAAGGGATCACCATAGAAACTATTCTAGCACAACGGCAAAACATGTTGATGCAGAGAGTGGGCCAGGAATCCTAAAGTACAGACACACCACGACAGATGCTTTAGTTACATCACCTGACCCTTTCTTACCCGTCCATGTTCAGTTGTTCATCGTAGCACTGTCTTACACACCTATCACTACTCCAGTTCTGCTCCTGTCGTGAAGATTTCTTTGCCGCACATATTCGTAATTAAGATGTTTGTTTCTCTTACTTGAGAAAGAGTGTTTCCATAATTGGGCATGAAGTCACCCAGAGTGTATCCATAAAGCAGCATTACTGGGATTCAAACAAGCCACCAGTTTGACCGCAGTAAAAGTCTGATCCACTGCCTTGTAAGTCCAGCAGCAGCTCCTTAACAAAGACAAGAACGTATGGCTCTGTGCTGTTTAGGCAGGGGCATGCAGAGGTGCTGTAGATGTCACCAAGACTCATGTGAGTCAGCCAGAAGGAAATCAGTTCCTTTCTGACCATCTGCATATCCCACTGAACATTCCGTGACATGGACGTGACACAGCAAATGCTGTTTGTGATAAGAAGCCAAACCTCAGTGCAGGAGGTAGATCCCATGCAGACTAGGGATGCACTATGATGTAACTGCTGGGACTGATCTTGCGACTGCACACCTGCTTCTGGGAAATGAATGTGCTCAGTGACAGAACTAACCAGGGAAAGGCGGTCGCAACTTAAAGTAGGGACGTTACCGAAGACTGTTTAATCATTTCCCTGGAAGCTTGTTCATTATGAAAGCATTAGCAGCCGCATGAACATGTGCAGGAGGCTTTTTTGCAGGTCTTCTTATTCTGTAAGCACTGTGTGCGCCACTGTGTATAATGCTTGGGAGGTGAACAGCACTCAAGGGGTGTGTGGCATTGATTCAGTGAATCTGATCCAAGGACATTGCATTTGGGGGAGGGAGTCATCTGGCGACCTGACACTGAGTCTGCCTCTCGTCATGCAGCCCTGCCTGCCGGCATGTTCTCTTATGCAGTCAGATGGCCCTGTGCTCTGAATTGGACACTTCTCTGAATTGGACTATGAGGGTAGCACAGCAGAAAATCATACTAAGGCCATGTAGTTGCATGACAATGTTTTGGGTCAGCTATCCAAAATGACTACATGCTAATCAGTTATATTTATACAAAAAAAACGAGTTAATTTTCATGTCATCCTATCCCCAGTCACAACACACCCTCAAGACTAGCTCTGAACTTTGCAGGGTTTAGTACAATCTGAATTTTGTGCCATTATTAGATATTTGGGTTGCTTCTGCAACCTTAGATAACAGAACAAATTAAATGTGCATTTGAATTTCCTGTATATATATATATGTATATATATATGTATATATATATATATACATATATATATGCGCGCGCGCTAAGGCTCTTAAATAAAAATAAAAGCATCGCGGGCAAAAGACTTGTCAGGAGTTGTTGGTCATTAAATATTGAACAGTGTTGAAGATAGGCCGGCCTGATATTTATCTGTACCACACTCATCTCCAGCACAGCAATGTAA
Organism: Arapaima gigas; assembly: GCA_900497675.1. Lineage (NCBI taxonomy): Eukaryota > Metazoa > Chordata > Actinopteri > Osteoglossiformes > Osteoglossidae > Arapaima > Arapaima gigas. The sequence continues at coordinate 428,552 of UFQX01000185.1, read as the reverse complement.
TAAAATACCCTCCCCAGGTAAACATGCTCGCACTCGCCAGGTTCCAGTGTCCTCTGGGTCAGCTTGTGGTTTGCATGCCACTGAGCTAAAACTGTATGAAACCGGCGGTATGTCAATAGAGCTGGAGACGGAGTCGTCAAGAAAAATGCACAGCTTTGTGCAAAACACCCTCATGTTAAATCATGTAGAAAGGGCCATTATTCCTCCAGTTCAGGTGCCAAATTTTTAGACTCCACATATTTTTGTATTCATTTATGATGAACATCATGTATGCAGAACAAACATGAGTCAGATGTCAAACCTGACCATAGGTGCAGACAGCTTCTCAGCTGGCTTTCCCTACTTCAACAGCAAACACAAACATACAGTAGCAGCATGACAGGTGTGCTCTAAGAAATTTGCGAACATCTCAAGTGGAATCACAATGCTGAATTGGAAGTTCTTATACATAAGGGATTAGATGTGGCTAGTTTATTTTGCAGTATGAGGGCAGTTTTTTTTTAAACAGGTGTACTTGTACTGCTGCTCCCAGCACACTTCTTTAAAACCAACATCCACACATCAAATTCTTCACTGCCTCCATCTGCTGCAAGGACTGTTTACTCTACGCTCAAATTTTGTAGGAACCAAGGTAGAAGCAACAAACAAAAACTGTGTATTTAGCACGGAAGGACTATGGTAATTATGTGGAGGAAAAGGAAGCGTTTAGGTAGGTCTGTTTTGGCCGCAATTCCACTCATCATGTCTACTAATTCAATCCCCATCCACAGGCATACTGTGCCAGTCTCACCAACTAGGGTTATAAAGCAGAACTTCCTTGTTCCCAGATACAGGCAAAATGGCTGAACTACCCCAGTCCTACTGTTCCATTCCATCATCTCGCACTCCTTCATCAAACAGCAATATTTCCACTGAGGAACTGAGAATGTGCTGTCCTGCTACCATGATATATCCCATGGGAGATAGCAACTTTGCTGCTCAGGAAACAGAGACTCCACCCCTGGAAGCCTTTACACTTCTCTTGGGACATGGATACCCCACCACATGGCCACAAAGCTGCTGCATTTCCAGCTTCCCAGATGAGTAACAGTGAGTACTGTCTCTGGATAAATCACAATGAATGCAAAAGAGCGCCCCATCTCACCAATGAATCATTGTGCCAAGAATCACAGATAAACAGGAGAAAAAAGAAGGAGGAGTGCTAGTTGGGGCAAGACGGGCAACAACTGCCATCGGCCTGCTTGCTGCCTCACAGTGTTATCACCAACAAAAGACAGCCTTCAGTGGACAAAGATGCTGTGTCAACAGAAAACCCAGAAGGGGCCGATGCATGACCTATCGCTGACCTGTACGTTACAATAATGCAGACAAGCAGGAACTAAAGACTCCTGCAAACTGTGAGATGTTGACTCCTCTCACCCACGGATATTCTCAACCTAAGACATGTAGTTCTCATAACTGGATCTGCAGGAGTTAAATATTCTGCACAATTCACTGGGAACAAATTTTACATGATGTCATAGCATGATGTCAGTTCAAAACTAAGGAGATTGCTTCAGAAATGAACACCCAAAATCCTCAGATTTTAATATGATTCACTTTGATTTTCTTGTAACTGATATAGACTGCCTGTTTCCTCCTTCAACACAAGACCCATAGGCTGTTACAGATGTCCTGGTGTCATATTAAAGCTAACTGCACAACTGTGTACACTCTAAAATTAAACATAAGCATTTGTATTTTAGTAACTTGAACTTCACCACAAAAAAAGATAAGTAAAGATGGTAATGGCTTAAGGTGCAGAACATTGTACAGGGTCCATAATGAGGTAGGGAATGAGATGATTTACTACCCAGTCTGTGGAGATAATCTTCACAGAATGAAAAAAATGAGATCTTTCCCTGTTAAAGCTCAGAGAAATTAAAGCAATCCTGGCTGACTCCACAAGTCTCACAACGTGTCATGCCATTGATGCAAGGATAGCACGCGTCCTTCACACCCACTGATTATGACACAAACATTTATGTTCACAGGCTGCTTTGTTAAAAAGCGCTTCAGTTTCTCTCCTCTTGTGCAAAAATGCCTCATTGCCTTCGGCTCTGCAACAGGGGATGCAGGTCCTGGCTGGTTGACCGCTTGGCTCTGCAACGGTGGGTGACAATCTGTCCATTGTTTGTCCCCTTAAAGGGCATACTGAAGTGCAAACGGCCACACAGAGAGGAACCAGTGGCGAAATGCCTGAAGGACAGAAACACAACAGCAGCCCTCACCAATGCTTCTCTAGCTTTGCTGTACTGGATGCTACATAAACAAAGATAACTTATCAAAAATAAAAATAACAAATAAGGACCGAACAACATTTCTGTCAAAATAAGCACAATATTAACAAAGCAACAAAATGCTGGACTTATCTTTCATACTCAAGTCAGTGCCCACTGACTTGCAAACAGCTGCATTTAGATTTATCAAATACTTCCCTCAAAACAACATACAATGTAAAGCTTCCAACAGTTTTTTTCCCCATGTATACAGCTGGATCATTTTTACTGGTGCAACTTATGATTAGTAACATGTTGAAGGGCCTTACACAAGAGGTCGGATTCAAACCTGTAATCGAAAAGTCTAAAGGCACCAGCACTAACCTCTTTGCAACTTGCTGCCAAGCCATGGTCGCTATATAAACAAGTAGCATCTCCTCCTTTCTATAGAACCTGCCCTTTGTAGCCACAGGAAAGCACATTCTTTTGGATCTCATCTCCTGGATAGGTAAAACATTAGTAAGACACAGCATCACCCTTTGGGACACCTTACAAAAGTCAGTTTTCAGACCCAACAGGTCATCAAGACATGAGCTATAGTCAGTTTTTCAGCACACACCATTATTAATTGCTTTACACATGATCACCAAGTGCAAATTATGGATCAAACAATGTCTCATAGAAAGGTCATTTAAAAGCTATAGAAGCTAATGACAGAATGGCATATCGAACATCATCTATTATTTTTTTATATTTGTCTTTGAATAGGAGGCCATAACACAACACTGTGCTGGGCCTTGTGACTCCTCACATCAGAAAGCCACCAGACCACTGCCACAGAACAGCTGGAAAGAGCTGTGAAGAAAGAAAGCCTTTTCTGTTCTTTCTTCCCTCAACCCACACAGAGGGCATTTCTTCCCCAGAGTGCTGCACATCAGGCCACCCTCTGGTTCCCTTTTTCCACACCCTTTATCTGAAGCCTAGAGTGTACCCATAGCAGAGAGTGGAAGTGTTGTAACTATGCTCCAGGAGAGGCTTTCTCCATTAGCACCAGCAGCACGTACGGAAGAAAAGGCACAGGAAGCCTAGTGCTCCTGTCATTGCAGTGGACCCCTACCGATTCAGCAACAGGGCTGAGGACACTGAAATAGTACATAAGTTTCCATAAACATACTTGATCATCACGATAAAGATTCTCCTGCAGAGGCCAGCCCTCTCTTTGATCCTCACATTTTAAAATACCACAGAGCTCTCATTCCTGACTGACTACCTTGTTCATGGCACAGTGGAGAATTATAGTTAATGTCAACCTCTAATTTGGCCTACTGTACGCTTTTATGTCATACCATTTGTCAGTGTGGCAAAAAGAAGCACTTATAAACTGAGTACAAAATATGCTGCTAGCATAGTATTATGAGATTTTCCATTTTTGACATGTCACAAATAGGAGTGACCCTAGGCATTTAGACAGGCCTCATTTTAGTTATTATAAGGTCCGAAGACACCTTCCCAAAAATTTCCAAAAACATTTTTCATCATAAAGTGCAAAAACCTCCAGTGTAAATCTGCCACTCCACATATACACGTGGGATAAAACTAGTGCTCGAGAATAAAGTTTTATTTTTCATTAAAATAACTGTTCATGCCTTTAATAATCACTTGAGGGCATCTGACATCTTTCCACCGCGAAAGCAAATCCCAAAAGAAATGGCAAATATTAGCATTTAAATCCAAAACATGCCCTTGGCAATTTTAGAGGACAAAGTACCCTGAAAGTTTAGACTGCTTGCTCTACTGCAGTTATAATTGGGCATTAATTATTAGTAGGAATTCTAATTACTTGGCTTTGTTCCTCCTCATCAAAGCTGATTTTATGCTTGCCATAGTTAAGTCTGTGTTTCTAGTTTTTTTTTCCATTTAAGACATATACTGTATAAAAAAATGTGAAACTAAGCTGGTAGAAAATCTTTCCCAGTGCCCAGTATATCATAACTGTTGAAACAATAAAGTTTAAAGTAAAAGAACAATAAAGTTCACACAAGTTTGTATACTGAATGTCAATACAAAACAGGACTTAGCTTTATTTAGTCTGATGAGAAAGAATATAACAAAATAAGTGAGAAATAGACAGCAAGTGCAATACCTCTGCAGTTACACAAATATTCATTTGCAAAAATGGGGGAAATAATTGTGCTAACAATAGATAACATAGAAAGGGCAGCATGCAGTGTAGTGGTTATCACCATAGGCTAGCAGCCTAAATGCTTTTGGTTTGAATCCCCATCTGCTTCCCTTGATCAAGATACATACCTGGAATTGATTTAATTAATTTAATTTTAATTCATGCTGAGAAAATCTTTGTAATGTTGGTTATCTAAAATTTTAAGTCACTTTGGACAAAGGTGTCAGCTAAATAAACTTTTTTTGCTGTACAGATGAGCAATCACTGCAGTACACATTACCAATGATTTACTGACCACAACTAAACAAACAATTCTTAAAATGGATAAATGTAATTTAATGTAAACCCTATAAATGACCAAAGAGATTAATGTGGGCTCTCTGATCATGGGAAACAGATCATTCCCTTAATGTGCATCTTCATATGTGTCAATATAAAGTGCAGTGCAGTTTAAGAGTTACACAAATTTGAAAATAAAACAGAAACATTTGAGGAAAAGTCATTCTTTCAGTTCAGATGACCAGAAAAGGAAAATCTGGAAGCAATTACAGGCAAGAACATGGAAAAAATGACAAGAAAAGGGAAAAATGTCTCTACCAGTAACTGAACAATGGAAATTGCAAACACTTGAAATATTGCATCAATGCTGGACAGTTGCAATATATCTTTCATGTTAACTGTAAATGAAGAAAACCCAACACAATTTGCCACTGAAACACCACCAAGGAAAGCAGTTTTGGAAATGGACTCCAGTGTGACCAGTTGAATCGTTTCCTTATTTCCTTTTTCCTCATTTGGAAGAAAGCCTCTTGTGAAATGTATGTAAATGTAGGTATGTATTTAAATACATCAGCAGCTGCGATGCTGCGTCTTCACTGCGGTGGTGTTTCATCACCCACATCCATCTCATCCACTTTATCCCGTTTCTCATCCATGTCACCTCCATCATTCAGCGATCTCTCCTCTATCTCTGATCACCCTCCCAGCCACGATGCTCCAACAGCTCTAACCCATCAATATCCTACAGCCATCCTGCGGCCACTGCGCACTTTGCGTAAAATCGCATCCACGCACGGTCAAAATGATGTAAATATAGATCTCGAGCACCAATCTTAAACATTCATTGTGCTTGTTGGTGTTCTTGACATTTCCCTGCCTCCTTCCTTACCTTCCTGCCTCAACTGCGGTCTTTAATAGAGACAAATGACAGAGGCAGGAGGCTGCCGACAGCCTAGCGCACAGTAGCGAGGGAGGACTGTAATCTAACGTTTAAATTAAAAAAATACATCAAAATCCTCGGCGTGATCTTGGATGTACAACGCGTAATGGATAAAATATAGCTAAAATAAAATAAGTCCAGTCCAAAGATAGAGGTGATCAGGGGACATCCCTGGCGCCGCAAACCTACCTTGCCTGTTGTTCACCTCCTTCCTACCTCTGCAAAAGGAAAGCAAACCAAATGCGGTGATGGACAAAAACGACGGTGTAAATAATAAATGCCAGATTCCGTGGCGGGTTCTACGAGAAACAGTGCAAAGCCGTTATTTTAAGAGCGCGACCCGTTGCCCGTTGCTTGCGTTTACCTCCAGGTCCGCGGCGTGCCGCTCCGCTCCGTCTGCCTTTCTGCTCCGACCGCCGAACGCACTGGCTCCCACTGCCGCCCAGTGGCTCTCACTGGCTCCCAGCGTCCCAGCCCAGTGTCTCAACGAGCCTCCGAGTCCCACCGCTCCGGAACTGAACGCTCCCGTGGCAGCTACATGTGCAGGAAACACTTTCTTTGAGCCGGGTGGGAGGGGAGCAGAGCCTCTCCAGCAGGTCACTGAGGAGTACAGTATACACACTCGCATAGAGATACACACTCGCATAGAGATACACTCATACCCTCTACCTACTCATATCTTCGTCGTTATGATGCACACGCTGCACAGACACACAATACTTGACATACTTCAGGTATAGTTAAAAATATTCCTGCGTGTAAGTTTTTTGTGTGTATCCCCTACTTATTAAGTATCGACTAGTTATTTCGGTCTTTTCTTCAAATTATGAGAATGAAAATGTCTTCCTCTTAAAATGGATTACTGCATTATATACAATGGATTTTTTTAAACTTACAAGCCCTACTGCATTAGACTCATTAAAATAGAGCCATGCAACAAAAACTTGCATTCCGAAGACTTCTTGTTTTTCCACATTCGGTGTGTCAACTCAAAATAGTTTTTTTTTTTTTTTTTTTTTTTTTTTTTTTTTAGAAAAAGTACCCTTATAAAAAGTGCTTGCTAAATGAGTAAACAGATATACATTCATTACCTGGTTNTTTTTTTTTTTTTTTTTTTTTTTTTTTTTTTTTTAAGCAACAGTGACTGTCTTTTCATTTTGAAATTCTCCAAATAACCCTCAGGACTTAAATTTTTGCAAATGGATATTTGTGTAACTGAAGAGGTATTGCACTTGCTGTCTATTTCTCACGTATTTTGTTATATTCTTTCTCATCAGACTAAATAAAGCTAAGTCCTGTTTTGCATTGACATTCAGTATACAAACTTGTGTGAACTTTATTGTTCTTTTACTTTAAACTTTATTGTTTCAACAGTTATGATATACTGGGCATTGTCTGACTATCTGGACTGTTTTTCGTACTCTAAATTAATCCTTCATTTAAAAATATATTGCAATTGCTTGAGTGTCTCACAGGTATTCCATAAAAAAGTGTTTCACTATTTGGACAATAGCAATCATAAAGGTGTATGTAAATAAGCTGAAAACTCTTTTCTTATCTTAAGTGTGTTTATTGCAGATCGGTTACGACTGCAGGAGTGATACTGACTGACTGATTTATACTAGTCCATGGTCACAAAGACTGCTGCAGTATTTCCCACAACTGGTGAGCAGAAAAGAATGAGTTTGAACAGAGCTTCCCTCATGCACAGGTGGAGAGACAGAGATAACAGGAGCAGCTAAAACATCAAGGAAACTCTGATAGTGAGGCTTATGTTGCTTGAAAAAGTGATTTCCCCAGGGCTCAAAAGGCTTTGCATTCCTGCTTTTCTTTACCAATCCACAGGGATAATTAGCATACCTTTTAGACACACAGAGAAACCAATATGTCAGAGATCACTAGGGTAAAATAATGCATATGCATATTACATATTTACAAAACACAACGTATTTAGAGCTAGAGACATTCACTTGTTTTAGTTGGTTTATTGAAACTTTAATTATTGAATCAACCATCCATTCAGCTATTGGTGATAATCACATGTCTGATCTGATGCAGGGTTACATTGGTCTGGAGACTATGACACCATGACACCATGGATGGGTTGACAGCCCCTCATAAGGTACTAATCATGAATTCCCTTATAACTATATGCCTGCAAAAAGATAAGTCTGTTTGTCATAACAATGAAGCTCCTCTCACTATTCCTACATAACAAAAGTAACACCTACTAATACAAAACAAATATGTAAAATGTATTAGGTCCTTTTTTCCCCCCAAAAAAAGCTTTTTGTTGTGAATATGGGGCATGAACCATACATTTTTGAAGGCAATAGAATGTTGCACCCTTAGGCAACTGAGTTTTTTTCACCTCCATGCTCCCTGTGACCTTTGAACCCTCAGCAACAAAATTCCTCCCCTATTGAACCCCTGTTTGTTTCTCCTTTGTCCCACAGGCCAGCTGGTCAGACCCACAGTACCCCTGGCTGTTGTAAGAGGGCGACAAGCCCAACAACTTCCCCTACAGTGGCAGCCACACCCTGGAAGCCAAGCACTGAACTGACACTTATTTCATTAGGAGTTGGTTCTTCTGTTTGCTGCATCACATAATAACTGCAGTTGTGTCCACTTTTTTGTTGCGTGGTTTCCCACTGATGTTCTTTCTCATGTTCCATTGAGTAACTTTGTTCCATTTGTTAAACAAGACACTATATTCATCCCTAAAGAAAATAAAGCAAAATAAACACAGACATAAGTAAGAAGAAAAACACAATGCCAAAAATGAAAAGAAGAATAAGGAAAATAGATTGGAATTACACTAACAGGACTTCCTTTTGTGATTATGTGTAATGTGTGAGAAAAACTAATGTATGGTGTTATTTCTTCCTTGTAACTTTCCATGTGATCTTGATGAGGTGCTGAAGTTCTTACAGAATGATATGACAGATTTTCAGTGAGAACAGTGGCAATGGCTTGTTAAATCTCAAGAGGTTGATATTTCTTTTGCAGGAGGAAATGGTACAGAATCAAGACGAATGCCTCATTTAGTCTCACTTACCAAATGCCTTATCACCCCCTGCTGTTGCTTCAAGGAGCTGCAAGAAAGCTTTCTGAAATTTAAAATTGAAACCTAGTCTCCTTAAGAAAAAAATGTTTTTAATAAAAAAAGTATTTTAAACATGACTGGACTGAAATTCTGTGATCAAAGATATTTCAGGAAATCTGACACAGTGGCACAACAATACAGTCTAGTTTAATGTGTCAATAGTCAACTGAGACTATTGTAGACGTCCGGCTATCTGTTTTTTCCATTTGAATCTTTCCAAGTGCTCCTAATATTGGACCTTTGTGCCCAGAAGCAGAACTAATTAGAGATTTCAGTCATATACAGCTTCTGCCATACTCCTTTTGGGATGCCTGCAAACTAAGTAGAAACCATTGTGCTCTGTGGCCCTATCTTGTGACACCGAATAGACCTCAGTCTTACAAACCCTAAAGTGTAGGTCACAAGGTCTGATGCAGGTCATATGATTCCTTTCAAAATCTTTTGTTTCAAGTTTCAGAAGGCCTTAGCAAAGAAAAGCAGCATTCAGCTCAAATGATCATACTATGAAAAAGTATAGAATTTATACCTTCTCATTAAAAACAGCTTCAAACAGCACTTACTACTTTTCGGTAAGTAAAACAAACATTTCATGCCAGATTACAACATCATACCTGTGTTTTGAAATTTTCATCACAAAGTACATAATATGGCTCATTTGTGGTCCAAACAAGAAATGTCATCATAAATGCGTAAGAGCCCTGCATGACTTTTTCCTTTAAAAGTTTGTCATGTACTAAAATACTAACAACTGGTACAATCTACTGCTTAGTTTCTAGGACTAAGGTGCAGGTTGCACAGATTTATAGAAAATTCCAAATGACTGGTATCCATTGCTAAATTCTGTTGATCAGTTCTATTTTGCAACTGTTTTGTCTGCAGAAACTAAGGACCTATTGCCTGCTATACAGGCCTTGTGTCACACGACAGTTCACACAGTAGTATGAGTGACCATAAAAAAATGACTATGATGAGACTGATACAGCCCAGTCTAAACAGCTATCCCACAACTGAGATAAATTAATGATCAGTGCTGAAACTTAAAATTACTAGATACTTATGTTTATTTAAGTTTAATTCAGATATCAATGCTCTGATACCTTGCAATCAGTGGTTTGGACAACTGATAATTTACAGCTATGAAACATCAGATATTAGGAACAGTACATTAACTCTAAGAAAGGTTTGAAATGAGCAAGAGAACAGTGCTTGGTAATGAACAAAAACACCGACCGGAGTGTAAAAGAATGTGCAGCTTTTTAATTTCAGAGGAGGCACAATTTGCTGTGCCAAGAAAATTGCATAAGAACAGGTATATGATGCAATAAAACATGTGCACACATGTTTATGAATATCTGGCACCTTCCAGAATAAGGTGCAATTATCACGGGAACTTGATAATAATGGAAAACGAAAAATAGATTCTACGCAATTTCAAATTATGAACAGCGAGCAGGGGTCCGGGGTGTGTTTTTGTTTACAACAGTGAAACTTTAAAGGAGCACACCCACTCCTGCAGTTCCTGCGGTTTGGCTTCGGGAGAAACTATCACGCAAAAAAGGAGACAATTTTAGTAGTTCCTTTGTACCCGTCACCCAAGGGCGCCCCTAGCAGTAGGAACACGTATTGGACTCGTACCTGATAGCTGGCGGCCTGTGAGCGACAGCGCTGGCTGAGAACCTGTCCCTGCCAGGCAGCAGCTGCCTCGTGGTGTAACGGGCACCTCGTTTTGGAGACCATGTTGGTGGCGTCATTTACCCCCATCGACGCCCCCAGCAGCGCTCACTACAGTATTATTGAACACGTCATTTCCAAGAAAGTGCTATACATCCGAACCTTGCACATTATACGCAACATCTCCCGAGTTAAAATAATAGAAAGTAAGCTGTAAATGTATGACCTAATTCCCTATCCTTAGATACATCAAATTCCTTTTCGGTCTTGTCATCAGTGAGTAAATGCTCAAAACCAACATCGACATTCTCGCACTTGCATACGCATGCAGGAAAACACACGCAAAGCATAACATTTACTAAAATTTATCATTTATTTGATGTAAAAAAAAAAAAAAAATCGTCACATTTCGCATCGCGTCTCGCTTACTAGCAACTTCCATGAGAATCACACGACAATGGACTGTACTACTATTTAAAGCCACAAAATAAATATTTACGTTGGTTTATAATAGCTGAAGGGAAAAAATATGATACTACACGTGCAACATCGTTGAAAAATATTAATATATTTGATCCACGAGCGAGAAGGATATGTTCAGTCTTTATTATTATTTTTTGTTATTCCCCCCCTACATCCCGCAGGAATGGGATGCGACCGATTGTATATGAGCACCTGTTTCGTCGTCGCGCCGCCCGTCTGCAAGTGGCTGCACGGGACTCTTGTAGGTTGAAGCGCGTGCGGAGCTGTGAATTGAGGCACTAAAGATTTGAGAAGAAAGCCGTTTTTCTTTTGTAATTTCCGTCATTCACAATGGAGTGGAAACCTATGGAAGTGAACCCAGAGGTGTGGGGGCACTCCATTTCATTCCATAGAAATACGCAGTTTTTATTGCCGTCGTCAACACTGTCGGTTAATATTTATCGATGAATTTGTGTTTCTGTAGATGCTGAACAAAGTGAGTAGCTGCTGAGTCACCGTGTGCGCGGCCGGCCTGCTGGGAGAACGCGGGGGGCGACAGACGGACTTGAGCGTTGGTTGTTAGGGCGCGGTCCGACCCCCGCCGCCCACCTTGAGCCAGTCTGCAGCCACAATAAACTGTTCTAAATGAATCATATTCTGCATGTTTACTAATGCGCAACAGAAATGTAGATTAATTGACGTTAAAGGAACTTGCGGTGCGGTGGAGTAGTGATGCGCTGTCCACTCGTCCCGGTCCAGGTGCTGGGGAAGCTGGGCGTCCGGGACAGCTGGCGCTTTGTGGACGTGCTGGGGCTGGAGGACGAGTCGCTGTCGGGGGTGCCGCGGCCCTCAGGCGCCGTGATGCTGCTTTTCCCGCTAACGCAACAGGTAGGGCGCTGGCCGATGGAGCGCCGCAGCGCCGCGCGTTCTTTCCCTTTTATTTAGAATCGCAGTGCATTACGCAGATTGACTCTTTTTTACAGCTTTGTTCCATTCTACTTCGATGGGTGAATCACCTAGAATAAAAAGACGTTAAATACTGATTAGTATTGCACGTCACTTTTAATAAAATCGTCTGCTTAAGTAAAAGATAAAAATGTCACTAATTGTATTTATCAAATTTCCCGATTCAATTCCAGACGTGTGCTAGGTTAGCAACATTTAAGCTATAAACAATTTCTCTCATTATTTGGCTTGGCGAACACCTCAGGGTGATGAAACACGTTATATGATAGTGTCCAAGATGGCATATGGAATTGAAATCGGTTGTCCACCAGTTTTAAATATTTCCTTAATTTTTTTCTGCTTTTTCTGGTTGACAGCATGAGGCCTTCAGGAAGAAGCAAACTGCTGAAATGGGTAGCAATTCCAAGGAAGACCCCAAAGTGTACTTCATAAAGCAGACTGTGGTGAACTCGTGTGGGACGGTGGGTCTGCTGCACGCAGTGGCCAACAACAAGAGCAGCTTGGAGTTTGGTGAGTGAGCCTCAAAAAGTGTAAGGTATGGAAGTTAGTGGATATTGTAGTTAAAGTCGCATAGCTGTGAATTTATGCTATTGACACGGTTGGGAGTGTCTAGGCATGTGAACTGCGGACATGACTCTGTTCTCACTGCAGATGATAATTCGACATTGAAGAAATTCCTGGAGGAGACAGCCAGCATGTCTCCTGCTGACAGGGCCAAACAGCTGGAGGGCAACAAGGTGCAGTTATTAAGAAGGATGACTTTCATTTGCATTAACACTTGTAATTGTTTGCTGGAGCAGAATGTATGTGAATGTGGTGCAGGTGCCTGGATTTCTGCCCTCAGTATTGCTGAAGTGCAAAGAGGGCTTTTGATCTTGCACCCTGGTAAGTTCAGTTGCTCTGTTAAAAACCTAACATAGGTAAGAATTTATCCTGTAATAGTCATCTGATAGAACCCATGAATTTTTCTGTTTGTTCATGATGAACTGTTGTACTTTAATGGGTTGAGAGGAATTTCCAAAATAACTGGCAGTAATTGAAAATTTCTTGATTGTCTCCTATCAATAGCTGTACCCAGCTTTACTTTTGGTTAGGAAATCCTGAAATATTGTTTCCATCCAGGGTGGTGATTGGACTAACATTTGTTTATGAAAAAAATCAATCTAAAAATCTGCAAGATGCTAACTTTTTAATGTACTACATAATTTTACCACTAGGTGTCCCTGGTGGTATACGGTTTCCCCACATAGAGTGTAATGCATTTGTGAAAAACTGCCCATAAGTTTTGCTTTGAAAAACTGATACCGGCTACTATTAATATAAATTTGGGCAAAATACACTACTGAGTCACACAAGATTGACCCACTGTTTTATCATCCATGCCAAATTCCTCCGTATATGTTGGAGAAATCCGACTCAAAGCTAAGTTTGTAATATTGGAGCTTTCTTGAGAACCTATAAATCTGTGATTTAGACCCTCATGTTGTATGCAGCACACTGCATACCCCTTAATACCCCCTTGCATTTATCTCACTATTGGTTTATCTTAAATTTGCTTTAGAGTTGTAACATTTGTTATTGTAAGGTGTTGACAAGCTGATAAGAAAGGTGTATACATAAATTATAATAATAATTAATAGTGATAGGCTATATGGTTTTGGCTTAACTATTTGCAAAGCATATTTTGTGATTGAATATATCAGTCATTCAGTGTTATCCATTTTTTAAAATTAAGGCTTAGTGTAGTATACATTGTTAAACTAGTGTAAATTTTTCTCTTGTGACATTTCTAACAGGTTTGAATCCAAAGCTTGTGCATTTTTTGGAAACGTTTGTGATGCAAGCATTCATTGCAGAGGGGAAGACTGCTTTTGTAGCTGCTACTCAGGCTTTTTGCCTGTCTGTCCTCTTTTAATGATGCTCATGTGACCATTCTGGTACTTCCCTCCTCAGGAAATCCATGCTGCCCATGATGACGTAGCAGCAGAAGGGCAGTGCAGGGTATGGATATTTTATTTTACATGTGCATTCAGTGGTCTCATGTACAAGGCCAGTGTTAAGATTAAACTTTTACTGTGAGAAAATTTGCCAGTATGCTTGGTGTGGAGCAAGTTGATTTTACAGTTTTGTACAATGTGCCTGTCCCCCACCTTACAGGTGGAGCAGGATAATGTGAACTTCCATTTCATCACCTTTGTCAATGTGGATGGACAGCTCTATGAACTTGGTAGGATCACAGTACTGTTTTGTGAAAAGCTGCCATTAACCTTAAAATAGCCTTATTTTTCCTTGTATTAGATATACAATATGTTTGACGTTATCTGTAGAATTTTCACTTGTATTCCAATATTTTCTTTTAGATGGAAGACTGGAACATCCAGTGAATCATGGCGCTACAAAGGAAGCCACCTTTGTAATGGTATTTCCAGCATGATTAGCTTATGTACAGATCCACACCAATCTCCAAAAGCTGCCAACGATGACAATTAGATTTTGGCTGTTAACCTGTTTTTTGTTTCTCTACAGGATGCTGCCAAGATCTGCCGTCAGTTTGTAGATCGCGAGAAGGGCGAGATGCGCTTCTCAGCAGTGGCTCTGTGCAAAGCCTGAGCACCATCACTGTGGGTGGAGGACCTGATGACTTCTACAGTTCCAATAGCACATCCCTACAGCTCTTAGATCCACGCTTGCCTAAGCTGTGTTGAAGTTTCCTGCAAATGTCCAGTTCTCATTGGCTGTTGTTGCAGTACTGTTATTTTGGGGAATTATTTTGAGGTGTGTTCTTGTCCCTTTTGACCTCACAGCTTCTTGGAGAACTTCTTCACTGGGAAAGGAGTACTGCTAAAGGGAACCTTTCTGCCAAGGTAGTTAAGTGGCCAAGCTACTGTTGTGTTGAGACTTGGTTCCTTGTTAAAGGCCCTAGCATGTAACTTGACTGCACTGCTGGTCAGGGCTGGCTGTATTTTGTTGTCTAGGACTGCTGACATGGTTTGTGTAGTGCTATGCAGTCAAACAATAAAGTTTTTTTTTTTTTTGCTTATGTGATTTGTCCTAGATGTTTTTCATGGCAAAACAGTTTATAAATCTCTTCTGCATGTCTCGGGAACCAGAAGACAACTACTAAAGGGCAATAGTATCCAGTCACCACAGTATAGTGTTACTAGAGGAGAATATGATATTGTGTTTTACAACTTGAATTAAAAAAAATAAATATAATTGGGAAACTAAGCTTGTCAGCAACTTGAGGTGGATGTAATTTAAGTTTTGAACTGTTTCTGACCACTGATTTGTCAGTTGTAAGTTTTCACTAACATGTATTTTTGGTTGCACATCTTTCATCCAAGATACAATCTACAAAAATTTGACTTCCTCACAAGGAGTTCTTAATTTCATGGAACAAACTAAGCCCCTTTACAAGATGCAGATTCCTTGCATAGTTTATGCAACGCGTTTCCACTAGATGTCACTAATACAATATTACTGCTGAAGTTCTACCTGACAAAATGCCCAAGTCGATGACAAATGTACAGCAAAAGGACACAACAGCTATATAAAGATCTTTACAAAGACACCTTTCAGCTCCTGTCTAAAAGCAGGGTACTTTGAGATTTGTCCTAAAATATTTTGCATTGAAATGCTAGCGAACTGTAGGATGTTTACTTGAGCTCAATGTCTAACTCCCTGAATTCTTCAGGTGGATGAGCATAAAGTGAATTTCAATTTCATTCCTTTGTCAGTATCCATCCACTTTGACAAAGGGGATCAAGTGGACAGCTGTATGAAACTGACACCATGTAGTATTCCATTGAGAAAACTCTACATTAGTAATAGCCTTAATTTTGTTATATGGTACATGTTTAGTCAAACATGACATTCTGGAAATCCCATAATACTGTGGCATGCAGCTTTGTTTATTCTGTTTTCTTTGCATGTATGATTTGAAACTCCTATTAATCATGGAACTACTTTATAATGGTATGTGTTGTATTACCGGTAGCTGCTACACGCATCTGACAAAATCAAATAAAGCTGCCCAGTACAAACTGGGTGTGGCATAATGACACCTTTATTTTTGAGAGATGCCATTAAGATGAGTTGTAGAGCAAGAGAAGGACCTGATGCCATCATCGATCATATGGCCAGAGCACTGTCATCACAGGTAGAGGAGCTGACGTTTACCATATTTCCAACTTCCAGTTTTATACATCCTTACAGCAGATACATGTTTGCCTGAGCTCTTGTGCAGGGTTCCTGCAAAGGTTTTTTTGGGTGTTGTTGCAATTCAGTTTTTTGAAAGACTCAGAGGTATGTACTTGTCCTGTTATTCTGATGGCACAACTGTTTGAGAAATTCTTTAACTGGGATTTTTTTTTAAATTTGGAATTGTTTTTCTGTTAGGGATACTACAAAAGGGCACCTTTATGTCAAGTTAGAGGTACATTTCCAAAATATTGTACTGCTGAGGCACCTTTCCTTGTTTGAGGACACAGAGTCTAGCTTGACAGTGCACTGCTAGTCACGGTTGGCTATAATCTGTGCAGGATTGTTGTGCAGTACTAAGAACTGAAACAATGTTTTTTATGGAAAACATGCTTATTTTCAGGCTCTTGCTCTATATGACTGATCAACCAGGACATCAATTGTGCAGACATCCACGAGAGGGCATAAGTAACACTTTAAACTGTACTCTTGAACTAGATGGAAGATATTGGGTTAACTAGGGCCCCTTGTTGGATCCTGTTTTAGTTCCTTTGGGGGGGGTTCAAAATATCCTGCCAAGCTGAACTAAATTTCAGGTTCAGACTTTAATGCTTCGTTCAGGAAAAATTATCCTTATATTGTCAAATCATTTTAATGAATAAATGTTAGTTTTATACACTGTTTTCCTTCAGTGTCAACCAAAGGACACTCCTAAGTGTCAACCAAATGTCAAGAGATAAAGTGTCTTTTATAATTCGGTTGTCCAATTTAAAATCTGTAATCTGATCTTCTCGTGTTAAGTGTATTTTGTTCAGTTTCCTCACTATATAATTGTTCTTCAGAGACCACTTGATGTTCAATCACTCTGCTGCTTCCCTTCTCCAAGTTTTGATCTACTGGCAGCTGTCAGAGGATTTAACAAACATGTTTCTTCCATGGGTAACGGGTCAATGTGGATGAAAATGTTCCAGTATTAATTTTTATTTTTACAACTTATTTCACATTTTTTTCTATGGTTGACTTGCTCCTAGACTGGCTGATTTCACTAGTATTTTTGAGTTTTGGCAGAATACATTCATAGTCTACTTGGGAAGCAAAAAGCCGTGGGATGTGTATTTATTGGTTTTTGAAAGGCAGTTCTTAAGAGATGTACAATATGGATGCCACCTGTCTGGGGTATAAATTTAGCTTGTTACACAGATCCTGGCTTGGGTTCTTTGACTTCTTCTCAAGATACACTGTTTGGCTCTGTGTTGAGAATGAGAATCTGTTAACTACCATCTAATGAGCAGCAATGTAAAGTTCTTTACATGTGAATACTTCCATTTGACCAAATTTATAATATGTAGAATGTGGAACTTTAAAACACAAGCAATGTGGTATTTTTAGCAGCAATCGTAACATTTCTCCAGGGGAGATACTATTTCAGGAACCCTGGATACTTCCACCCAGCATGGTAAAACCATGACTTCAGACCTAGGCAGAAGACAATCCGATAAGATGACTTAGCCTCTGTGTGCTTTTTACATTATTAATATAAATACCCTATTTAATCATCATAGTAGCTTGACCTATTTTTGTCTGCAACCTGAGGCATTAAACCTACAAACACATCATCCATATTCTCTCGTGTAATTTATTTTTTTTCCATTATAGCAAAAATGGCCTAAATGCATATAATGTATATTATACAATGATTGCTCTCTAAGGTTATTTTAAATGTTTTGTTACTTGCTCTTGGTGAAATTAGTACTATCTTCATTATTTTAAACGTTAGCTTTGTTAAGAGGCCCAGTTAATAGAACTGTGACTAAGGGTCCATTTTTATGACATAAAAGCCAGAGGTTCAAGCCCCACTCACTGGTTATGCTCTAGTTCCCTTGAATCAGGTACTCACCTTCTTTAATCCCAGTAGAAATACCCAGCTCTATTAATGGGACAATATTCTAAGTTGCTTCGGATAAAAGCGTCATGTATGTAATATATAATCTGGGATATTAACATGAGAAACCCGTCCCTCTGTGGTCCGGCTGGGACAGTCATGGTTGTTCGAATCCCGTTCCTTTGCTTCAGCGGGTCCTGTTCGGACCTTCATGCCCAGCGAGTGATTTGCTTGTGTTACAAAAATCGCCCATGTGATGGAGCAATGGGGGGGGGAGGAGGAAGAGGTTCTACGCTCCGCATTGGCTGAAGGCGGCGCTCTGTGTATTTTTAGCCGATGGGAGTAGCTCACATTGCGGTGTGTGTGCGCGCTCCAGAAGC
The DNA here is from genome assembly GCA_900497675.1 of Arapaima gigas. Taxonomy (NCBI): domain Eukaryota; kingdom Metazoa; phylum Chordata; class Actinopteri; order Osteoglossiformes; family Osteoglossidae; genus Arapaima; species Arapaima gigas. Next base: position 410,226 of record UFQX01000185.1, on the reverse strand, counting down.
CTCTCTGTGTGCGTGGAGCGCACGACAGCGGGAGCGAGACGCGGGGTTGCGGCAAAGCGGGGCAAAGCGCGTCCTGGAGGGACTGGACCGCGTCACTGAGCTAGACACACACCTTCCCATACATACCCCCGGTGTTCACCTTGACTTGCCAGGATTCTCTTCTTTTATTATTATTTTTCATATTGTAAACCGAATTCCTTCAAGGTTCTTTTTTTAACAAATGGCCAGTCCTGGTTTAGAACCCGAGGGCACACCTCATCATCCTCATCATCCTCAGCATCAGCACCACGAATCGTCCCCGGAACCCGCCTTTCGGGAGGCACAGAAATGGATAGAGGTGAGTGGTGTTCAGCGGAACAAGCGGCGCGGACAGCCACACGCTCGGCCGGGTTTTAGTCCCCCTCCCGCGGGCTCTGCTGTGCGCCTCCAGCCCGGGAGCAGGTTATAAATATTTCACCGTCACCTGTTGTGCAGCCATACGGGCGCCTATAGGGTTACAGTGGCGCGCAGTGGTCCCGCACCAAAGCGGATTTAGTGGGCAATAACGGGACAATCGCGGTTTTGTGCTGTTTTTTTTTGGAAGGGGGGGGGGGGATTTCACTCATGTCGCCTCCATCGGCGACACTGCATTTGGCGTTTGCCTGAGTTTTTTTAGAATTTTCTTATTAATGTGGCGCGAGCATTGCGCACCTGGTTGTGTCCCCCCCCTCCTTTCGCTGTTGAGTATGTTGCACATCGGAGGGTGTGAACATGTTCACTGTGTCTCTAAGTTGTTGAACTTGATAACGGAACCCCCCCTCCGCCTCAAATGGAACCGAGACCTTGTGTTGTTGCTATGGTAACCCGACTAATCCTGCTTTTTGTGAGGGACATTGAGGTGATAAACTGGAATGGCAGTAAGTGCCCAGGGGTTACATCTAAAACTGAATATAATGCAGAAAAGAATTTGACTGGTAATGTAGCCTTGCAGATTAAAATCTGTCTGAGTGGAAACACTTTAGATTTACTGGTATCTTTCTGTCAAAAGCTTCTGAACTTTATAGCGATGAATTGTTCATTTGGATTCCTGGTTTGAAATGTGTGCAATTTTAAATGGCATAGAACTGTAATGTGAAAAATAAATAAAAAAGTGTATAAACTAGGTCACCCATTTTCACATGCTCACATTCTGGGCCATCGGATTGGTGGCATCCACCACACACTGCTGATTTCGTGTCTATCAACTCGAGTTCTTACGGACTGACAATGATGCTTAGAGACAAGAGCTATTTCTAACTTTTTGTACAGATCCTAGTGCATATCTCCAGTGTAAATTTTTTCAGGCAGTCTAATAATAATTTAAACTGAGGCTGTTGCTGGAGATCAGAACTTCTCAGAACCCAGGTAATATGGGTCACTTCTGATTTGCAACATATGGTGGTTAAAGAAAAGTCTCTGCTGTTGTCAGGCAGCATTTTTTTTAGACTGCAGTGGATGAAAGGCCTGGAATTTTGAACAAAGTGTTTTAAAAAGCACTTTTTAAAAAAGCACTTCAGCCTGAATATATTCTGTAAATACAGAAGGATGAGATCAATCCCACAGTTATCTTCCTTCTTTTGAAAGTGTTTTGGGGGTTAGTATTGTATTGTGAAGCCATATTTTTAAGTATTGATTTTTAAAAAATAATGGGTGGGTGAATGGATCTTTAAAAATATTTAATTTCGGCTCCAAAATGTGGCTCTTGTGTCTGTTGTCCCAGAAACCTTCAACTGGCTGTACTTTATTGATGGACTCATTCACTCCCCTTCCACCATAGGCATTTAAAATGTCCCACTCTGCATGCTTGACTTAGTTATATCTGTAAGCAGTAAATGTTTTTGACCTCCCATTCAGAAGAAGAGCACACCTGTGACTGGCTGATGTAAAAATAACTTGACCATACATGTAGCCAAAGGACATGTCCCAGGAATAGCTTTCCATGTTTTTCTCTGGTGCCACAACTTTTATTTAATGTCATGGTTGCTGGCAAACTGTTTTGTTTGTCAGTAAACAAAAATTTATTTTACATGTAACACATAAATCAGAAAGCAAAGCAATTGCTTGAGGTGATATGTGTAACATGGAAGAGTTCTTACGGGGAAAAGAAAGTCTTACAAGCGTCATCTCAGTATGTCAGTAAGGCAGCAGATGGAATAAAAGCACTTAAGGGTGCAGTGCAACCAAAGGGTTGATGGTTCAAGTGATTTTTTTGTGGCAAGTATGTCACAGTATGTATAAGTAAAATGGTAAGCAGGCTAAATAATGCTGTGTAAAACATCAGCTGTCCAATTGAAACTAATAACTGGATGCTCTGTTGACTCTATGAAAACAAACTGCACTCACCTGATATTGCCTCCTGCAACTTATTTTTCCAAAAATTAAAATATTGCCAAAGAACGGTGATTTTTTTTGCAATAAAAAAATATAAGTGACAAATGCCCGTATGCAATAAAAGGACCCACTACTCTAAAGAGCAAAATGTTGCCTGATACTCAAAGGACTCAATTCTAGGACTAAATTCTACCCACACTGAGGGCAGTGTACTGCAGAACACGTAGACAAGGGTTAGGGCTGGACTGTGGCAGTTGTGGTGTGATACTGAAATGGGCGTTACTATGCCCCCTTAAAGACACAAAATAAAGAGAATCGTGTCAGACTAGTATATTTTCAAATTTTTCAAACAAAGCCACAACAGAAATGGTTAATAGGCAGTCTACTGTCATGTAGAATCATATCTCACAGACTTGTAATGCTGTGTGGGAAGATTGTTGCATTGGAAAGTCACCAAAGATCACACCCAGTCATGTGTGAAGCATAAAAGCTGAGGAAGCATCATGTTGAGAGAAGGATTCTGGGTAGTGCATTCTTGATCTGAGTTTCTGGAGCTCAAGGCAGCTTGTTATAAGAAGTTTGTTTGCTTGACAATCAGGAATGGGTGGTCATCAACTAATCTTTCCAGGGGCCCTGAGAAATGAGGTTGTTGAAACTGGGGCCCTCAGCTGTCTTGTCACACAGTGTGTGACATTGCTCAGCAGTTCCTGTGGAACATGCCTGGTTCGGGTGTCATGAGTCGCCTTTCCCCTGGGAGCACCAGCTAACAGCCGACCCTATCAGGTTTCTCCATCTCCCACAGCCTTCTGGCTGCAGATCATCTCACAGAAATATTTTCCCCCAGAAGTGTGCTATAAAAGGGACTTGAACAGTGCTTGTTGTGGGATAACAATTTGTTTGCTGTTCATAGATGTCACTCTGTCCTCCTCAATGGCTCACCTTAGCAGCAAATTCGCCAACTTAAATGTATAATTGAAAGATGCTTTTTCCATGAGTCTGCTGGTAGGCTTTAGCACACTTTACCCCAATGATTTTTTCCTGACACACTAGATTAAAGGAACACAGCAGTGTAAGGTTTTGGAAACCAGATGGTATAGAGGTCATGTGTGCACACACACAGGGCCTGTACACACTCCTTTTTTGTTTTTTGAGTAACTGTATAGGGGTACGCAATAAGACACTAATCTCAGCATTACAACGTTCTTAACTCTACAGAAAACTCTTTCCACAGGGATCCCAACTTTTACTGCTGAACCCAGAGACATGAGTGCTAGAGGAGGCTGAGACAACCTGTTCTACCTGGAGGTCACAGCTATTTATGTCCAGAATTTCCTTTACTTTACAACTGCCTGCACTACACAGGAGAAGTGTGGGCGGTCTCGCTTTATATCACAGTATTACACAGTATTTAGCTCTAGTTTGACTGCTCTTGGATATTCACAGATTCACACACAGGGTGTAGGAATGGCCCACAATGGCAGATGAACTGATTTGTCTTTCTTAAAAATATGTTCCTAAAATCTCTTATTAACATGGTTTTAATATTAATATTGATAAAATTTCAGGACTATGTGTTTTTAATGGTGGTTTCGTGAAGGAGCTGCTGTCTAACTGCCTATTTGTTTATCATGCCATACCATGTGGTCAATCTGTAGATAGTGGCAGGACGCTGGGCCTTGTGCAGCTAGTTTGCTGGCATCATGGGCTGTGGGGGTTTAAAAGCAGCGAGAGCTGTCAGGTGTGAGTCTCCCTCAGTCTATGCTGAGACACCCACTGTCATTGCCACCCCTACCCCTCCCATTCTGATCCTCTGACATTTCAGTTTGAGCCCCTGTCCACAGAATTACACCCACTTCCCACTGGGTCAGAAAACAGGATGCTCATAGGGTCTCTGCTGTGTTTCTGCTGAAAGAGAGCTGCAGTGGCCCTGTTTCAATTCCCCACAGCCGTAATCCAGATTAGGACGGTGCTGATGAACTATGCTTTCCTGCAGAGCATGTAATCTCCAGGGTGATTAGGTCGACTTTATGATCCCACTGATCTGTGCCGGAGCTTTGCTGCTATAGTACCTGTGATCAGAGGTTATGAGGAAAAGGTAACAGGAGTAGTGGATGCAGACTGCCCTCATGTTGCATAATAATGATTGATGGGAGTTTCCAGGCGAAAACTTTTGAAAACATCTTTTTTGCACTCACATTTAAGCACGTTGACATGTCATCTCTAGGGTGTAATACAAATGATTGTAGCCCTTTAATAATCATCTAAAAGCTTTGCATGGATACAGATTTAAATGGGTCATTTGTCTTAATATATTATAATGATTGTAAGAATTGAATGTAATGATTATTATTTAACATTTGCTTTGAGTTCTGAAATGGCTTTTATGAAAATGAGGCCTGAACTAATGCATGATCAAGTAGAACTATGGACAAGCCAGTGAAATTTCCTAATATTAAATATTCGCAACAATTGATTTACTGTAAGAGTTAGGCCATGTTAAAATGCTACAATAACTGCAGAAATATAAAAATATTATAATTTAAGAAATCTTTGTTTAATGTTATGTGGCCATTTAGTTACACTGGGTTACATGAGAGCAGATGAACAGTAAATGTGTTGCTGCGGAGTATGGCTACAGGCTGGACATGCTTTGGTTTGGTATCTATTAAGGATGATCAGTAGATTGCTGCTTCACATCTTGATCCTGGAAGATTTTTGGAAATAACATGCATGCCAGCAGAGTAGTAATTTGGCCACAGAGATATATCGGTGTTTCTTAGTGCCTGTTTCTATCCTGCTTCCTGCTGAAGTATGTGATTTCCAGGACAGAGGAAATGAAAATTCAGGTCAGTTTATAAAGAAAGCTTTTAAGATCCTTCTTATTACACGGCTGAAGTACCATTCCCGCAGGGAGATTTGATGAACGCTGCATGTTTATAAATCTCTCATCATTATTGACATTTTAGGCCACAGAAGCAGAGATGTTGTACCAGTTCATTTCAACAGGGAAAGCTGGTTTCCACTGGATTGTGGTTCATTATTAGTTTGAAATTTGTACTTCTCTAACCTGTATTAACAATTAGTATGTACCTAAATCTCAGAAGCCTGTATGTTTACTGTGAAGGGTAGAACTCAACACAGCAATACATTTTTATAGCCTTTATACAGCAAACTGGAAATACCAGGTAGAATGAGTGGTTAACATGGTTCTGTGCTTTTACAGGCAAATTGCTTCTCATAAGAGGGCAGATTCTGATGTTCAGCAGGGGTAGAGGAGCCACAGTCTTAGAGCAGCCATAGACCTGAGTATTGCATTACGTACAAAAGGCTTGGGCTATTTGGTTTTATTTTGGGACATTTTACATAGATAACCTGCCCATTAACAATAGTTCAGCCTATTTGTTCTCTTTTTGGAGGAGACGGGAGGAGATGGGAATCACCTGTGATCAGCATCACCAGCACCAGGGTATATGGAAGTAGGCTTTATGGGCATCACTGGAACTCTGAATACACTCCCTCTATGACCAGTGCTGAATTGACTGTGGGTTTACCTGTGATCATTGTAACCAAAGCATGGGGATTCTGCTTCACCGGTGCATTATGGGATATGTCTAAATGAATAATGAACAAATGCTGTCAACTGCCCCTGGCTGTGAAGTTGTCCTATGATCTATGAGCTAAATGGCTCTCTAAACAGAACCTCCAGTGTGTGACATGACACCAGAATGGTTTTTAGATTCCCTCCATCATGTAGTATGGAACAGTGGGTTGAAAAAACAAACCTCTGACTGAAGCTCCAAAGGTTGACTGAGAAAAACTTGAATTTTGAATTCGTGCCTTTGTTGGCACTTTCTTGAATGATATTTTCACTGTTTTCCAGAAAGGAGTGACTTAGACAGGTAAAGGGCTGCCATTTGTTATGTTCATGAGGTGTGATACTGTGACACTTACAGCCTACTAAAGGTCAGGAAAGGTTGACTGGTTTTTCAGTTCTGTCTGCTAGCATTTGATGCCAGAAATGAGGATGGAAGATAGGCATGGGATTACTAGGTTTAGAGCACTGCACTCCTGAACGGCACTTCTAAATGCCAACTTTCCGCTGCTGGTGGTCATTATTCATGTTAAGTAAATTTGGCATTGAGGCATGTGGGGAAGAGTGTACGTGTGATGTGCACATCACTCCAATGGATGTTTTCTTGGGGACAAGAATAAAACCTGAGATCAGCTGTTTTTCCAGGTGGCCCTCCAAGCTGGCTGCTTTAATGGATGAAGGCAAACACTGCATGTTGCCGGACCATGCCAAGACTCATTTTCATAATGCACCTGGGCAGGGATATTGGTTACTCCACTACAGGAAGTCAAAACAGCTTCAGTTTATTGTAAACTGACTATAAATGCAACAATTAGTAACTTCTTGAATGCTGATTTTTGCCACTGAATATGTGGCAAAGCTTTCATGGAAAGGTGGCTTCACTTTATGTTGATTGACTTTAATTTGTATTGCTTGTGAAAGTGGATACACTGAATTTGTGTGGGCAGCTGAAATAGGAAGACCAACATTATCAGTGTGGTGTTTTTCAGATTATACATTTAGGTGGCCTGCTTCTGTGTGTCACAGTCTTTTCACCTTCTTGGTGAATGTAAAGTCTATCAGTAAGTATCTCTGTATCATAATATAGCTATAAACCCATGGGAGAAGATTAAATGATGTACTGGAGCCCGTGGTTAAGAACAGCACTGAAATTCACCTCCATATTTAAAGCTTTTTAATTGCCCTGTGAGACTGTTTGTGCTTGTAGGGCCGGATTGGGAGAAGGCATGAGAAATAGCCACATCTCTGCTGTGTTTTTATTTTTAATGATGTTGAGTTTGTGCTTTGTGTCTTTCATAAAGTTTTTTTTTAAATTTTCATCCACAAAAGGAATATAAAATTTAAAGAAGGAAAGCTTTCTTTACTTCTGTGACATCAATCTGATCTCACGTTGCTTTAATTTCTAAAAAGTAACATGTAACTCCACTTTTGGTGACAGCCGGAAGTATATAACCTCAGTAGATTTAGGAGGAACAATGCTGCAGTATGACTGCTGAACTAACTCTGACTTCTTTGTCATCCTTAATACCTGACAACAAGGAACACCATGATTCCTGGTACATGAGCTGTAAGATCTTCCCACTCTGCCCTTTTTACACTTGTGTATTTTGTTCACGCTATGTCAGGATGTATCAACCATCTAATTACATTCCCTGAAGCTAATCTCAGCCACATTTTATTTTATCATGTAATGTCTGTCTGTTTTTAATGTTTGAGCAGAATGAGAGCTTTTCTATTTGGCCCTCCCTTTTTTCCTAACGTGAGCCGTCATGGCTGAGCGTGACACAAGCTGTCAAATGGAAACGTTCATTTTCAAGGCCTGTGTCAAAGTGAGAGAAGGACAGTTTTACTCTCTCTAGAGCTAGTGGGACACTGAATAGTCTTCATTCATAGGAGGGTGGCAGGCACTGCCTATTGTGCTTACAACACTTACATCCCACCCCACCCTACCCTGGGGCCTCTGAAAACCCCTTGTCTCCAGCTGGTCACCCCAACAACAATGCAGCCTGTCACCCACCCCCAGCCAATGAGACAATTGCCACTCAGCTGACCAGCATGTGCCTGGACATTCCTTTACGGCACCAACAATCCTGGACCAGTAACTGGGTCCAGTTTTTTCAGTAAATAGGTTGAAGAAATAAATATTGAGCCCTAGACAAGTCTATTTAACATGCACACAAATATCAAGTACAATTTGACCAGGGTATTAATGCTCAGTGTCATTACTATTCCAAGTTTTTATGTCACATAGAGATTAAGAAACTATTGTCCAAAGACAAATTTGGCTAGAATTTTTCTCCAGTTGTTTTGAAACCAAGGCAGTCCTTGAAAAAATGTTACAAAACAAAGAATGATATTCTTCTAAATGCTTCTATTCAAGCTATTAAACTCTGCTGAGAAAACAGTATGAATAAATACCTTGTTGATCAGTCAGTAAGCAAACAACATATTTATACTTCTCCTGAATATTTGTTTATTTTGTGTTTAATTGTTTTTAGTGTTTGTTGTAAAATGTTCAAGACAAATATTTTTTCACGTCATCTTGCCGTGCTCCAAAGCTGTAGAGGCAGTCTTTTTTTCTGCATGATTTATGATCTAATTTTCAGTTTTGGCTTAGTGAATAGTGAAACTATAGCTAAATATACATTCTCCTCATGTCTCCTAGAAGATTTTTATGTCCTAACAGTTATTTTTTGTTTTTAGCTCAATTCTTTGGTATTCTGTGTCCTTTGTACCTCTCCTATGTTGTTCTTGACCGTTATGTTTATGGATTATATCTATGTTGCTCTGTGTCAGTGGGTCACCAAAACTTTCTTGTCACAGAGAGGATGAATGATGCCTTGTGCAGTGGAAGTGTAGGGTTCCAGTAATGGCTAAAAGCAGTGGCGGCTGCTGCCTTGTCGGATGCCGGTCATTCTTCTCCTTCAGGCTCATTTTCACATGGCTACCTTTCCACAGATCCCTCGGGGGCTCAGAAAGGTATGGGATCTCCTCAAGGTAATTGCTTTCTTGTATTTTGCTGCTCCAAAATTCTGCCAAGAAAAGGATGTCACCAATCTTTTGGGGAGATAACAAGACTGCATTGTCTTTGATTGATAAAACATTTCAGCAGTGTTTTGAATTCTAATGGATATGTATGTTTTTTTGTAGTGAGCCCAAAATAAGATGTATTCTGTTTATTGCTAGTTACCAGGCAACTTGTCAAATGTAACTGAGGTTTTTTTTAGCTACTGTGATCAACATTTTTATGCCACATTGATGACACTATAAACAAGCAGAGGGGAACTGAACATTTTTTGAGGTGAAGATGAGCAAGTCTCAGGACGGTTTGATGGCTGTTTGGAGAGACAGTGAAGTGGCCTTCAGGACCTTGCTTTCTAAAGGCAGAGTTGTGCTGATCTTTGAGATGACACCACAAATGAGTTGGTGTTTGAAAGCTGATCCCCCACTCCAGTTTAAAATGGGATGCACAAAGAATAATTAGGCAGAATGGGGCTGTGGAAAATAGCTGGAGAGAAGCTCCAGGTTTCCAGAGGCCTATGCCAGGCAAAGGCAACACAATGGGCAACTCTTCCATGAATCTCCCTGCACCTGTTTAGACTTATGCTGATCCAATTGTGTGTAGCTGCCTGAGGGGAAATAAGTGTATCATCACAATAAACATAGTTCATGAATTATTTTTGCTCCTCCCACTCTACCTTTTTGAGGTTTGAGGTTTCCCATTGTTCTCAAATCCTCTTCAGTGTCCTTGCAGCCAAAAATAGTTTCAGATGTCTGTAATGTTTTGAGTGGCAGGAATTGACATCTGTATTTTCCACCTCTATTTTCCACCAGGTTCTGACCTATGAAATTAGTTAGTACAGCCTTTTCTTTCTTTACTGAAGATGTTCAACTGTAGATCAGCAGTTGTCTTGCTGGTCTATGGAAAAAAGGTGCTGCCAACAAAGTCATTTGAACAGTTCCTACTGAAGTTTGTCATGGCCCTAGATAATGTGCGAATACTAATTCCTATAGTGCACAGTCCTTTCAGCTATGTCTTTTCCCATTGACCCAGCCTACACTGTACTCTCTTCCTCTGTGGGGGCTTGAATGCTGCCATTATGCCCAACGTTTGCCCTTCGTGCCTCCGTCTAGAACTTCCTTTTGCTACGCGCCACGCTTTTCAGACCAGCATTTTTGCCCGGTGAAGAACATATGCATTGTTGGCCAAGAGACCACGTCATCCCATGCGTGTCCTTGTCTATGGGACACCCTGGGAAATGCATTGTCTGGCTGGCATCCAGCATCTCCCGCCTCTCATTGGGACAAGTGGGTATCCATAACATTTCCCCCAAGGGGCCCAGTTGGGTATCTATGGTAACGAGGTGAACCGAAAGATGCCTGTCTTTAGTTTAACTCGATGAATCTATTACACTGTGTGGCATGGGGAAAAACAACCCAGATAAAAATGTAGGGTTACTGAATGGTACACTGTTCAAAACTTCTTGGGTGATGATCACGTGGGGGAATGGTGATGTGGGTTTAGTAAGAAAATCATGCTTGCAGCAAAGTGTGAGAGGTTCTCAATGAATTTCATTTAATTTCTCTGCAAAGCAGCTGCTCACCTTTTGAGCCAACAGTTTGATGTTTCAGTATGGATAACATGCTTCATAATCCCCAGAACTGCCAGAGGGTGTTACTGGCATTGTGGTGGTACAGAAGCTGTCAGGAAGAATCAGCATTCAAGATTATTTATAAAAATTTCAAAGATTTGCATAAGACCTAAACAGCTACCAGTATATGTCAAAAGGCATTCCAATTGACTGTGAAATGTATTAAAATACAATTAGTCTTCTCTCTGAACACCTTCCAGTCAGATAAGCTAACGTTAAATTCTGTTTTTTATGATGAGTCTTAAGAAAATGTAGTTCATTCCTCCAGCACAGAGGCAGCAGCATGTGGGTTAAATCCTATTTAACGTGCCTAAATTATGGCGCAATGGGCTCCTGTTCTCCCTGGCCTTTTAAAAAACACACCAATAAAAAAGTAATGAAAGTACAATTAAGCAGGCAGAATTCTGAATAAGTCACAGTTCATTTTTGACAAAAGCCTAGTCACTGCTGCCCTGTTATGATCCCACTGTACTGACATGAGAATTTCAAGGAAGCAATAGGGTGGGACATTGAAGCAGTCAGCTGGAGCCGATGTGGTGTTGACAGTATGTGAGGCAGTGAGGGACATAAACAGAAGAATAGGTAGAATGGTAAAGAAAATGTTTTGAATCCTCTTCAAGATCATCTTCAACTGACTTTTTCATCAACTTGTATTATGTAAAAGAATTTGGGTAGGTAGGTGGACCTATCTGGATATTTCTGAAAGAGATTAATGTTGACAAGGTGCACTAATTTAGACCGTGATTATCCAGTTCATGCACAGTGTTGTCACTGAAAATGTCACAGTGCTGTGTTGGGCCCCATGTGATTACATGGTGTTTTACATAAAAGTTCCACCTCTTAAATTTATCCCTTAGATGCTATGTTCTTCTCTGTATTTGAATATGTGTGCGCATGTGTCTGTGAGTATATGTTTTTCTAACCTTATATGGATGTCCTAGTGTCCCCACAGATATTAAGGTGTCAAAAATAGACGTTCAGATGTTGCTCCCAACAGCTAGTGTCTTTTTTGAGTTGTTCAGCTTTTAAAAATTAATGAAAAGTGCACAACTTTGTATCTGTTTTTTTAGCTGTGTCGGTATACAACTAGTAATAATCTATTCCTTTAAAGTGGTAGCCAGTGTGAAATACAAATAAAGTATTGAAGCAAATGTGTGTATTGTTCCCATTTGCCTAGAATGTTCCTTCATGAATCGCTATAGTTTTTGTCCTTGGATTATAGGCATCCCCCAACAGCGTGCTTTGAGTCTGTTGGAGGGGTTGAGGGAATGTGAGCCTGGGTAGTGAAAGAAAGATGGTCCCTCGTCATTATGAGCACATTAAAGCCCTCCATGGCAGGGATTACCTTCACACCACAGTTCATGACCTCCATTAAATCTGTGGAAAGCATCAGATGTGCCTTCAGATTCCTGCAGTGTTTTCCTCATTAGGCCGTTCAGTAACTCTGATCTGGTCTGATTCAATTTACTCCACAAAGTGTTTTCATTAGGATTAATTTTATTTTGCTGAACTGGAGTGTTTGTCCACAATTCAGGTAACACACCAAATTGGTGGATTAGCATTTTCCAAATACCAGTTTCTAATGCTATTTCTGGTTGGATTGATGCAGTGGTAGATGAAGACTGGGTGACTATACTGTGTGATTTCTGGCTTTCACTAGATAGACACAAAAATACTAGTTCATGGGCCATGACTAGGTTAATCCTGAGAGCTTTTGTGATGAAAGGCTTCCTCACTGCTGTAAGATTAAGAAAAGCCATCTGTTTTTCATTACAATAACTGAATATCTTAAGGGGCAACTCTAGTACCACATTATACTTATAGGGTATTACTATATAATACTATCAACATTGTAAGATACTATTAAACTAAATGCATGTTAAATCAGGACCTAGACAGAATAAAGAGCCTGCAGGCTGAAGTCCAAGGATGAGGACGGTTTTGATATGGTAATTTTGTATCATGTAAAAATGGACTGTTATAAGTTACATGGTTTTTCATTGTTTTCCACTTAGCAAGTAACCAAAGAAGCATTACTCACATGACATAATTGTTGAAAATATATTTATTTCATGATTTCTTTGATTTCCAGGTCTTGTGACCTGTAGGTCAATGAAAACTATTTATGTATGTCTTGGATTTTGCTCTATACTGTTTTTACCAGCTTGTTTTTGATATTACAACATGACCGAAAATTTCCTATTATCAATTGCTGTCTCCTTTTGTAAGGATGTGCAACTATGCTCTCTACAGGGCCCCACCTTAACCTTTTTGCTCCAGTTATGTGTAAAAGGCATGGCAATATGAGCACTGATGTTTGACCTGTTTGCAAATGGCTGAAAAGGTTCTGTAGGCACACTCCTGATTCCCATGCAAAAACTCCAGTCTTCTGATTTACTGACTGCTAACTTGCTGGGAATTAAGGAAGTTAGCTAATCTGGTGACCTCAAGGGCAATATCTGTGGGGTCCAGTGATTGGATCATTGGATTTTCATTTTGGGTCTGCATCTGTTTTTTTGCCCTTTGCAGTCCTGGTTGATTTGAGGTCATGGTGAATGTGTCTTCTGGCTAAGAATCTAGTTAATGGAGTGATTTTGTTAGTGTGACCTGTCTTGGGGTCATCTCTGTCTATTTCATTATTAGAAATGGGCAGTTGGGGGTTTCTAAACAGTTTTTTGAAGTAACAGTATGAAAGTGCTTTATGTCTCTCTGTGACCCCAGAAGCAATCCCAAAGTTCATCTCCAGCATGATGAGCTCATACTGTATAAGTGGAAGGAGCTGTGCCACAAGCTGCTATCTCTCTGCTATCCTCCTCATAACTAGTTCAGCTGGATATTTATACACCCACCCTAGTGCTTAAACTGGGGGGATGCACGCCTCAGAGAAGGGCTGGCAAAGAATGACAGTACAGTGGCATAGGCTGCGTTCTGCATTTAGACAACAAACATCTAAATTCCTGTCATCTCACAGTTCAAGCTGGTGTCCAGTGCTTTTCACTGAACACCTTTGACTGAGCTGGATGAGCACATTCCTTTTCTGCAGCCTTGTGAGGTGATATATCTTTCACTTGGCCTGTTTCTGCTTCATGCATCTTTGCTGTCCATTAACCCCACAGCTCAGAAAAGCTGTTTAAATCTGATGAATCTGCTTTTGGGAGCGTATGGTGCTGATGAATGTGCCACGGTGGGTTCTCCCAATCCCAGGAGGAAAAAGCACCACTTCAGGTGCTGTGAAACGCCAGTTCAGGGCCACTTCAGCTCTAGGTCCTTTTGTGCCTTCTCTGTTGCCTGCTCTTTTTTGGAGGGAAGTGAGAACGAGTCACCGCAGCCTCCTTTCACATGGCCCTCATTAATGAGATTACCTCGTTTTAGCAGAAGGATACAGTAATCGGAGCCCGGCCTTGTCGATTAGCCTGGGTGCACAATACCAGGATTTCTGCACATTAAAGTTGGAGGAGGGGTAACTGTGCTCAGTATAGCACAGTCTTTAGCTGGTGTGAGCCTAAGGGCTGTTAGGTAAAGAAGGACTAGGACTGGGTGCTGTCACCGATGAATGTGCTGTCTGGGGCAATGGAGAGGGGAGTGGTACGTAGAGCGGGAAACAGCTTGGCAGGGCAGAGTACTGCTCCCCTGCTTTGTGTGCTTTGTGAGGGGGGGCTGTGTCGCTAGGCAGATTCAGCCACTGTTTGCTTCCCACAAAAAGCTTTTATTTGCCCCTGGTTTCTAACTCCCAGTAAGCATGCGATTAGCCAGATTAACCTTCTCGAGCAGCTTGGTTCAACATGTAACATGTTTAATTGTAGTTGGCTGCACTTGCTGTGGATATATTTACATATATACAGGCAACCCTCAATTTACAGGGTCTTGATTTATGCATTTTTGCTAGGATGTAATTTGATTTTTAATAGCATTACTTGATGTACATGCTGATTTACTTGATACAACATGTGCCAGGCAAAAGAAAGATCAGACCAAATTGAAAATTCCAACATCACAGTTTCATCCAAGCATGTAAAAATGTGCAAAAACAAATGACACAGTGTGTGTGTGTGTGTGTGTGTGTGTGTGTGTGTGTGTGTGTGTGTGTGTGTGTGTGCGCGCGTTATAAAACTGTATATGCCTTTAAGAGGGTGGCATTATGACAAGGAGTGTGGGGTCCTGGGAAAAGCGGATGTAAAGTTTAGGTGTGGTTGGTGTGGTTGGTGCCCCGGTGTCTTTAAAAAGAGATGTATATGGAAATATCTTGGTTGTGATTGGTGAGTGGATGAACATTTTATGGTACTTTTACACAGTTAATAAAGTTCTGCATTACTTAACAAAAGTTGACTTGGTCTGCATTCTTCCAGCACCAAGTGTGTCTCTTTTAAATTAAAACTACTCAAAGACACGTCACTGGAATAAATTTGGTTTTGTCTGTTATAGATGTGAGTAGACGGTTTGTTCATATCGGAACACCTAATTACACTGACTAGTACCGTACTTGTGTCTGCATGTGTGAGTGGGTGTGTCTGCAGGTTTGTGTGTATGTGCATGTATGTGTGTGTGTGTTCCACAATGACCCCCTGTGTGCTGCAGTGGTACAAGGTGTTTTACAGTGTTTTAGTAATATTTGGGAAAGTTGGTTCGGGGGCTTTCAAATGGACAGGGAAGCATCACTATTTTTATTATTTTATTATAAATAATGTAAATCAATGTCTCAATTTACGCCTTTTTGATTTACGCAGACTTTTCAAGAACCAATTAGATGTGTAAGTCGAGGGAATACTGTACTGTAAAACAGTGCTGTGTGATCACACCAGTAAAATACTCTATCCTCTTGCCCTTGTTTTATGTGTGTGAACAGATTTAAAATTTCTCTGTATACTTTTCATGTTGGTATGACCTAGTGCTCTCCAATTGTTAATCAGTACAAATAAAAAGTAAATTCCAAAGCGTTCTAGATTAATTTTCACTGGGACAGCTCGTAGTGTCCTGTTAAGGATTTTACCTTAAAATCCGAAGATTTTCGAGGGCAGGTTTTGCTATTCGATCAAGGTACTCCACTGAATTAATGCACTGAGAACAGCCAGCTATAAAAATGGATAAAAATTGTAAGAAACAGTATATAGAACTAAAATTGTTAGTTTCCTTTGACAAATCAGTGAAATAAAAAATAATTTAAAAAAGAAAAAAGCATATATCGCATGAAATAGTCAAAGAGATGCAATCAATGTTTTCCTGTTAGAGAACATCATGTCACATGGACTGCCTTTTACTCATCTACACTGTTACAATGTAGATGTGTGTGAATTTGTGTAGGTGTTGCTCCTGTGGCTCCATTGAGATGATGACGACACTGTGGGGGAGCAAGGGGCTGGATCCAGTGCCCCACTTCCCCATGCTCCTGTGTCAGGCAGGCTCCCAAGCCGTGACCCTCGATGCCTGGGAAATCTTATTTTAACTCACAGAGATTCCTCGCAACTTGCAGCCTAGTATAAATACTACTCCGCTAAACGCAGCCTGATACAGGTGCTGGCCTGGCCTGTGGGGGGGTTGGACCAAAATGGTGAGCAACCTTGACTCCATTTTATTGCTACTATTGGACAGTAGATTTAGGCAATCACCCTGTTTGAGGAGAATACTTGTCTTAGTGGCGGAAGTGCATACGTACTCTTTTAGTGAACCTTTGCATTGTCAAGTGGTTCCTGGGATGCAGCCAAGCAGGTAGTGATGCTTCTGGTACCCTTCCAGGAGCAAAGACTGCTGGGGAAGCGCAGTGATTGTAGGGATGATGGAGGGGATGACTAACCATGTGGAGGTGGTTATCTAGGCCCACACAGCAGTTCAAAGACCTTCTTTATCAATCATAACACTTTGCTGCAGTTTCTTTCTTAAGGAGACTGTAAATCTTGTATAACCTCAGTGCTAAAACCTCGACAATTGATGCATTTGTCAAAGTTGAAATGAAACACATAATGCGAATGGTGGATAGATCTCTGATTGACAGAGTAAGTGGCTGTGGTTTTTTCTGTGCTCTCACTTAACCGAGGCCCTGCTGGCTTCCCACTTCTGGCATCCCAGAACACTGTCTGTCATTTGCTCTGAAGTCTGGGTTAGTTCCGGGAAGCTGCTCCACAGCACCGGAAACCCGGACTTCCTCCAGGCACCTGTAACAAGTCTCAACTTCCTGGTATACTTCTGTCTTCTGTTCACCAATGCTGGCATCATATTTCTGTGCCTGTATGTGTGTCAGCATTTATGTGTGCATCTTTCTATATACTGCTTGTTCATTATGCTTTTGTACAGATAAATATGAAAGCAGTACTGCACAAAACTCACCGAACAACTTTGTTCGGCTAATTAATTAAGGTGGTGACACATGAGCCACTTTGAAGCAGATCGATTGAAGTCAGCAGGTCTATTAAAAAGCTCACATGGGGCTGGGCTCAGCTCCGAATGGCATTCTACTCCACGCAGAGAGATAATCATTGTTGATTTTCCTTCTCAGTTTTGGGAAGACTAGTATGAATGAGGCTGCTGGGGGTTGCTAACAGACCACAGACCTAGAAGATGGAATGAAGCAGGAAATTGAAAAAGATTTGTGAACTCAAGGTTCATTTAGCCTTTTAAAAGCAACTTGCTCACCAGGGCTTTCATCCCCTGTATCTTATCTCTAACAACAGGGTTTTCCAAGGGTTTCTGAAGGGCTCTATCACTCAGAAAGACATTTCCTGTAGCTGTTGTTCTTTTTTCTTTTCAGGAAGTGGTCACCAGGCTGCAAGAATAACCTAGTCCTGCTTAAAAGGGTGACTGTGCTGAGTCTGGGTTCAAAGTGTGGCACTCAAGTTTAAGTAGTTGGGTGGGCCTTAAAAGTGTAAATTCTTTAGGTGTTTATAGAGAAGTCAACGGCATTGCCATTGCCTTTTCTCGCTGAGGTGTTTTTTCCAAACACCTGTTTTTCTTAAAGCATTGCCATAGTAACCATATACCTGGGCCAGCAGTTATTTTGTGAACACATTGGGGACAGTTTGAGGGTCGTATGGATCCCTCTGCAGTCTATGCACCAACAACATGCCCCTTTTTCTAAGAGGGTGATTATATTATCTGCCTTATTTCAGTATGCTATCTGTGTTCGATGCCTATGTACTTTCTGGGTTTTGCTGTGTCAAGCCTTGGGCGCAAAGAGGTTACCTGTGACTACCGTCATGTAGCTCTCCTTCTCAGGTGGCTGACTGTTAACACACACATAAGGGTTGTAGCTGTACCAAACTGAACAATTTCATTTGACATTAATAAGGTTCTGAGCTATCTAAAACCTTGGCTGGTTTGGGTCACCTCCACAGGTACAGATCTCTCAGAGTCTGTTTACCCCCAGTGTGTGGTGAAGCCACATGGCTTTGGCTGTGTTTTGCTCTTACTAGGCCAAGTCCTCCAGGGCTACCTGCTTCAGAGAGTTTCACTTCACAAGCTAAGGAAGGCACTGATGAAATCAAAGGCAGACAGATGCAATGTTCAGGGTTGCTCTCATCTCCATGAGTCTCAGTATGCATGTGTATTTGGAAGAAATTTAGAACATGAGTGTTACCTGTACTGTGTAATGTCAGCAGTGTTCATTATTGAACTGCACATGGCTTTACCAGTACATGTACACCACTCCCTCCTCAATTCTGAACCATTTTAGACAGTTATGAGGTGCTTGTCATCACACAGTGATGTAATGAGTACACAATCATCATGGTGGCCTGTAGAATAAGCTGTGGGCAGGCTTGCAGTTATAGTCTGTCTATAGAACAGGACCACATTCATGTGTTGAGGGGGGCTTTCTAGGCCAAATATGTCTCCGCTTTGTTCAGTGCAGGCATTAACATCCCTGTAAATGGTACATTATTGACAATAGGACCTTACAAAAGCTTCTCCTATTTCCACTATTCACGTCAGCAGTGTTAGTAGCAAATACCTGTCTGTGAGTGGAGCTGGAAAAGTGTGTCAACACAGACATTTATTCATTTACCTCACAATCTTCTCAAAAACAACATACAATGACTTCTACACAGCTGGAGTGATTCACGGTAATTTTGCTCAAGGATACTACAACAGTGAGTACTGAGTGGCATCACTTACCACTGTGTTGCCTGCTGCTTATTAAGGGTAGAAAATCTGTGTATTTCATTCTTCCTGAATAGCTGAGTTTGAAAACATCAGTACAGAGTTACACACACATTCAAAAAGTTGGTCTTGCTTTGCACTAATTCTATTCTTTTCATATATCCAAACACTACAGTCAACCGGTCCTGTTAGCTACTAAATCAGTTCCACACAGAGGAGTGATAAAGTAGTATGACCGTGGCTGGGCATCACTGATGTTGAGAGGGAGGTGTTCAGGGGGAGTGACCTGAGTACTGGGAATCGCTGCGGGAGTTTGATAGCTGTGGTATCGACAACTCAAAGCCTATGAGCTGGGTAGACTTAAACTGTGGCTCATTCCTTTATCATAATTTGCTTAACCATGTAGTTCTGCAGTTGGAAAATCTGTTGTGGCATATTTAATTGTTTTGTTTTAATTTGCATATTTTGGATGTTCTTTGTAAGATTGTCTTAAGCAAAAGCACAAGTGCTGATATAGAATAGGAAAAACCCATATTACTTAATAAATCTAAAGTTGTATTGTTATAACATAAGGTTATGTTTAAATACAGTAAGCAAGTACATTAATATCATGAAGCAGATGATATTTGCATGGAGGCTTTAGCCATTTATACCCTGAGGAAAATAAAGGCATGGAGGTAAAACAGGAAGAACATTTCTAGTCAGATGTCTCGCCATGGAAAGCCCTGCCAATGAAGCTGGACAGCTGATAACTGGCACTGACTGACATTCTTGGTGACCTTCTCAGTATGGAGGACAGAGCCTTCACCATGGCCAAAATAGCATGCTATGTAGAACATCTACAGACTTGCCCTGAAAGTTAGTAATCTCTTCAGTAAAAATTAAGTTGTCATGTTTTCACAGATGTGTGCTTATCTGAATTTGATTTGTGATTAATGGTAAGTGTCTGCAGACAAGATATCAATATAGAACCCTACCCCACACTGTTCATGCCATGTAGCTACTGGTTTTTTTTAGGATAACATGAATCATAAAGTTTTTCCCCTTTTGAGCAAAAACATAGTGGTCTGCTTTAACAAGCTCTATTCTACAGTCCAGATTCTTACTAAGATGAAACCCTCAGTCTGACTCCAGTCTTCTTCCAGTCTGACTCATTCTGGAAGCTTATAGCCTACAGGTGGCCCCCTTGGCCCTTGTGGGCAGCAGTGTATTCAGATTTTTGCTCTGCTTAACTCTGTGCCTTCATTTGTCTTACTGTTTGGATGCTCACTGAATGTTTCATGCGTATGTTGCTAACAACTGAATTTTAATTGTGGCCATCAAGGACCAGGGTTACACATCCCTGTTGTAGATTTTGTCTAAACTTCATAACATAACATATCAGACAGAACAAGCTAAGAGGGAGCTCATATCATCTAACTTATTATTAGATACCACTGTTCATAGCAAAACACAATTAATTATGTAAACTGGACAGAGAGACATGTCTCTCTGTATTGTCCTCAGCAGTGCTGACAGGAATGTTCAATTAGGTTTAGCAAAAATGGCTGAACCGATGCCTGTTGTGAATTCCTGTCGTTCTTCATTAATCCTGCTGCCTTATCCCAGAGTGTGTGCCTACATTTTTTGGGATGAGTCCTAACTTCACCTACCCCAATGTCCTACTGAGCGGTTTCAGGGATTTGTGGCTGTCCTATGGAAACTCTGAGGTTCACACAGGTCCTTCATATTGCAAGTGCCAAGCGGTGAGTCTAACATCAGTTTTAGATTTAAGGGATTTACAGGTATGTAGTGAACATTTAATTTAAGATTAATTTTTCTTGTGATTCTCTTTCTGTTTCTTCAGTTGTCAGATTTAATTGTCGTTGATTTGTTGTGAGGGCATCCTTACCTTGTTGGCCTGTCATGAGCGTTGAGTAGGAAGTGAAAGTGATGTAGCTTATTAAGAACAAGTCTGGTAGGAAGCTAAAGGCAGCCTGGCTCTATGTTTGGTCCTTGTAAAGCCTCCTAATACTCTGTGCTCAACATCATGGAACATAAACAGGCTGTGAAGGATGTCCTAACAAGTCTAGTTGTTGTCTGTTGATGGCTCGGCTAGATGAGGGTGCGACAACAGGTTAAGTTCAGCCTCTACACCTGGGGACATGTAGCCAGTGGAAGTTTTAGCAGGAAATGATCCATTTATCAAGTGTCTGCAGCGCTGTCATAAAGTTACAATTTAATAAACATGCCTTGTTCAGAGCAGCTAATACATTCTTATGTTTTATTCTTTTCAAGCACATTCCATTTATTACATGGCACGAGGAGCAGGAATCCTATAATAGACGGAGCTGCCCTCATAATAATAATAGCAAATCATCATTCTGGCAGAGATAGGGTCACTGCACACATTTGATCGCAATCCGTCCTCTTAAAAAAAATTAATGTTCCCCATATATCTTTTGGTTCCATAATTGCTTCTTATTCCACGACGCAATATCATTTATAAATTAAAAGCAGGAATCAAAGTGCAGCATTAAAGTCACATTGTAACTAATCTATTTCCAGATGCATGCTGCTGGATTCAATGTTTGCTGGCTCTTAGTTCAGCAGAATAGGAATGGGTTTGGGAAGGAACGACAGATTTGTGAAGGAGCAACTCCTGACCTTGAAGGGCAGGTAACAAACTTGTGATGAGGCATTTCTGACTTAATGTACGGATTATTCAGGGTACAAGATCATTGTTTCCCTCGTCCACTATTACTATCGTAGTGGACAAGGCACTGGGATTGGGATCATAGCCAAGTGTTCTTCACAGGGAGCTCCTGGCATACATGATGAATTGCACCTCTTTTGTTGAGTCATCTAATCAACCTCCATGAAAGTGCTGGGAAGCAGATATTTCTGGAGCAGGTGATTTGAGGTGGTTATGTAACACGCTGAGGGAGCACACACAGCTCCTTTTTGCCAGTGGACAGCATGGTTTGAAGGCTGTTCTCAGCCACTTCCCACAGTACTTGTGGAATGGTTTACACTGCTTCTGTTCACTATATTCAATGGGAAATGCTCGGCAGGCCCTGCACAATGCAACTTCCTTTCCTGGTTCCATCTGGTGCACCTTTGTAACAGTGATCTTACACACCATGGAGCAGGGCTCATGATAGTAAAGCAATGTATGACTTGTTGTTGATGTGTGTATGCCTTGCATTTCCTTCAAATCTAGCCTTGAGGCTGAATGCGGCGGGGCTGTGTTGCCTACATCCAAGCTGTGGTTGAAGAAGATGAGCCAAGTGCATAACCAGGCTGTTTACGGACTAGGTGCAAGCAGTTGATCTTCTGTTAAAGTATCATTGAACAAGGTATTCGCCCCCAGTTTCTGTAGTAAAAAATTAGCTAGTTCTATGCATGTAGGTGTAAATCACTGTCAGTAGCTTAATATTGTAAGTTACTGTGGAGAAAATCTTAGGCAAAACTGAGTAAGTCATCATAGCAGCTATATTCGAGACAGGCTGCTTGGGTTGGGCTGCTGTGGGAAATCTACCAGCAGCTGTAACAGGGGCTACCCAAGTAGGATTTATGACTGATGGCAGCCAGTATCTTTCAGGGGCACTATTTTCTGGTTGTGAATGATGAACAGGTGCAAGACTTCAGACTTTCAGGAGCACACAGGAGCAGTTCTGACTCATGCTGGAGTTACCAACAAGACTCTACAAAGGGAAGGAGCACCATCAGCCCATTAAGCACTGTGATGGTTTGGTGAGGGACAGATGTGTTCACCATAATCAAGCAGGAGGTGTGTTCTGGTGCAACAAAGCAGGGAGGGAGTTACATTTACATATGATGTAAGAACACTGAAACTGTGGACAGTACCTTATTTTACCGTGCTCCTTTCCTGTCTCAGGCTCATGTTTGTGATCTGCTGGATTTGTTCTACAGGCCAGTGCTGCACAAGGAATTTTCACTCCAGTTTTGTCTGCCTTGGACCTGGCATCTAATCACCCCACAAACCCAAATCTGTAGGGTATATTTGACCAATTCCTTGTGTCCTTTCCCGAATTTCTATTTTTATTCTTGTTGAAATTTTGTTTTTCTTGAGATGGTTCGTTCACCACAGAACATCAGCCACAGGAACAAATGAAACCACGAACACGGAGTTCATCCAAATTCCAGGCCTCATACAGTTCTGGACCTATAAATCACGGTCAGGGGATCTGTAGCAGCCACCAGGGCCAGGCTGTGGCTGCAGCTTAGAGGAAGAGCAGATTTGGTGCAGTACTGTGATGCCTCATCCCCTGTGAAGTACCAGCAAGGCTGTGCATCAACTCCTCCGCATGTCATGACAGCACACTAGACCAGCAGTAGAGCTTCTGAGTTTAACAGCACTCTTATATACCTTTTAGAGACACCCATCATTTCTCACATTTATTGCTTTACATGGCATCTATTATATACTGAAATTTTGGCGGCTGTGTATACAGTGATTTCTCTGTGTAGAGGTAGTCCTTGTCCTTATGACATGTGGGACGTATGGCAACCTGGACTTATGACAACCAGCCAATTATCCATGTTATTTTTGACTTCTGACATTTAGTCATAATTTCTAATGACAGCTGCTCTATCTGCTGTATAATAACATCAGCTGGTTGCGCATCTGCAAAGCATTCATATTTATTACTGTGGGAATCTCAGTGTTTGGGTGCTCCTGCATAAAATGTTTTATCTAAAGAACTTTTAGTTTTAAACTTCATTCATGTCCCTTTTTATACACAATGGCCAGCAAGAGAAAAACGTGTTGCGGTGGTGCTGAGAAGGAAAAAGTGAAAGAAAATAGATTTATAAATGAAGGTAAAAATAATAGTGAAACCTGAAAATATAATACTCTACTTTATATTACTATTATTTTTTTTATCATTGTTTTAACATACTACATGTGTGAATTTGTTTTAAGACTGTAACAAAGCCATATTATACTACATAGAATTTGTGCATGTTAAATGTTTATATATCTTTTGGTTTATGTAGTACAATTTAAATGGATTTTTGGCTTAAGAAAAAGTCAGCTCATGAGGAGATTGTTCAGAATGGAATCCTGGCTTATGTTAAGAACCACTTGTATTTATTTTAACGTAAATGCACAAAATTTACTTTCAAGCAATAAACCAAATAACAAGCTCATTGTGTAAAACTATGATTTTTTAAAAGTTCCCTGTCAATAACAATTCCTTAGACACAGGCTAATATATGTAAATGAGTTTTGGAGGTGTATTTAATTTGTTTATCTCCAAGCAGAAACGCACGCAGTGTCAGCCGGAGGTGGAAACATCTGGTCAGCAGTTATTGCGGCCTTCTGGAACAATGGGACGTGTTCACAGTTGTGGAGCTTGTTTACTCTCCAGGGACGGAGAGTGAGCGACGCAGAAACCTCCTTTTGTCATTAACAGCTGATGATTGCACAAAGGTCAGCAAGAAACAGGAGCTCAGATGAATTTGAAATTGACCTCCAGGGGGACAGTGGCTCATCACACAGCCAGGGACGTGTCATGTTTCACACTTTATGACTCAAGCGTCATTCTGCTGATCGGACAGAGACAGTCTTGTGGGTCTTGCGTACAACGTGCCCCAGACCGGTAGACCTTCTGTATGCAACATCCAGACACAGACATAAAAACACAAGGTTGGGCTAGTTCTCATTCTGCCCACGCTCAAGTCAGCAGTGTCTGCACTCTCAGTAGGTACATCACAGTTGTCTTTTAATTCCATTGGTGCTGCTCAGGGTTGAGGGATAATACCACGGAACATTAATCTATTGTTTTGAATAAATCCAGAATTGAAATAAACTGAGTACCTACAAGCAGTGTGTTAAATGTTTTAAATAGCTAGTTTTAGTGATATTTTTGTGTCGTGTTGGTGTGTGCATGTGTAAATGTGTGTTTATATGCATGCATGTTTTAATCACATCCCTGAGTTTTTAAGACAGAGGGTGATGGAAGGTTTGGTGTTTGCTAGTGTCTGCTTCTGTGTTTTTGAATGGCAGTAATACTTGGTGTATTTGCAGCGGCCCTCCAGTGGTTGTTTGTGGTATAACAGCTGCTACAGGCTGCAGATGAGCAGTGCTGAAAAATGTCAAACACTTGTTTTATACAAACCCCCCTTCCTTTCAACAACTATCTTTTTCTTGCTTGATAAAGATAATGCTGGTCTGGCTAAGAAACTGATATGTTCATTAAGTTCCAGGCTACATGGGTTTATCCCATTGTCCCCCCTTACCAACTTTCCAATTCCTCATGTAGCCCTGAAGACCATGGAAAACACATTCTTAACACATGTTTTCCACAGAAACTATTTGGGTGAGAAATAAATGCACACTGATCTCACAGTTGTGTGAACAGACTGATGGACATCTTGTCAACTGCTGAACCTTCAGGCTGTACAGTAAATAGCATGGGTGGTAGTGATGTGAAATATCACCTCTGTAGCCAGAGTGATTTAAATACAGGAGTCTGCCCACAGAGGAATGTTTCTCTGTATCTGGGATTGGACTGGGTTTTCTGTAGAATTCAAAAAATAAAACTATCAAGTCCTTAAAATATACATTCCTTTTATTATTGTACAACTTTATTTTTTTTTTAAATGTCATCAGTTTGTGTAGAAGACCACAAAAGTATAGTCATGATTTGTTTGTAAAAATGTGTTGTAGGTAGATTAATGTCATTAATACGTTAATTTATTAGTACATTAATACATTTCTCTGAAGCACAATAAAAAATAGTTAATGTTGCAGTGGTTCTTGGACTGTGTTTAGAGTGTGAGAACTGTCAGTAGCTGTTCAGCATGTACTTTGAGTCAGTATGTGATTTGCACCCTAAAATGATTGGTGAGCTGCAACTGTTGTTTCTCCAGAAATTGCATTAATATTCTAACATTATCTCTGTAAGCTAATGTATAGCTAAAGTACATCCTCTTGGGTGATTTCCACAAATTTTGTTGCTGCAAATGCCTAAGGCATAAGGCAATTGCAACTTGACACATCACACATTTTGCTTTTATCAGAACTCTGAATGTTTAATGTCCAGCCTGTCTGCTCAGCACCTGACAGTGAAAAAATTGGAATTGGAGGACATCTTCAGGAGAAGCTGGAGTCCAATAAGCCCCTTCAGCTACTGGGTAAAGACCACCACATAGTTGGGATAAGGAAACTCCCTGCTGTGAACGTTATCACATAATGTACCTGGTTAAGTACATGAGCCAGTAAAGCTTACAACTGTATAAAACATGCCTAGGTACACCAGAAATGATTTTCAGTTATGTCCCCCTTCTGTGGAATAATTATTATTATTTTGACTACTATAATGACCCGACTGTTATATAAAAGGGAGTCATGAGCAGTGACTATGGGAAGTAAAAAGAAAAATGATAGTGTATCTTACCTGATTAAGATGTTTAGGGGCTATTTAAGTTCTTTTTGTGCCATAAAAGCAGAATATAATTTTTTTTTTAAATGCAACAATATGTTTACATTTATGTTTCACACATTATATTAAAGATCGATCACTGCTGCATTGCTGTCAAATTACTCTGCAATTATATCATTTTTAGCTGTGGATTAGTCATTTGGAACTTGAACCGAAGTATCTAACTGGAAACTGCAGTGATTTTTTTGGCTCTGTTGGTGTGCTGTGGGTAAATTTCTTTAGAGAATGACTCTCATTCCTCTTTTCCGCCAAGATCTGTGTTGGATGGGTACCTTATTTTGAAATAGAAATCAGATTTGGTTTTTTTTTGTCCTGAAGGAAGCAGTATGTGTAATCTCTCTTGTTTCATTAGTGGGTGGATCTAAGTTCTCTTCTCTTTGGCTTCACTGTGGTTGGCAGAGGGGATATTCATGAGGGAAACTCAAGTCCCACCTGTAACTTACATAATGCCTGTGTGGTTAGGGGCACTGGAGGAGTGGTGTGAATATTCTCTTACAGGGTGCATAGACTGTCTGTCCCAGGGATGTGACCGTGGGACATGGCAGTTTACCACATAGGATCAATATGATGTGGACAGGTGTATAGGCGTGGGTGTGGGGTTATGTGGTTTGTCTCTCCAGTTCCTGGCTGACCCATTTCTTCAACACAGCTCCCTTCCAGGGTGTGTCTGCTAGCCTTGCTGGACTCCCCCTCCTTGTCCCTGGAGCTGACAGAGTGGGAAGGGCTGCAGCAATGGTTTGGGGGGACACGAGGTGGGGTCTGGCCAACTTCGCTGCTGCCATCATGTTCAGCAATTAATATGGTGTTCGGTAATGTATAGTACACAGTAGTTTCCTTCTGATTTAACGCCTGAATGTCCTGTCTGTTGCAATTATATAGTGAGTCAAAGCCCCTCCATACCTGGCATTGCTAAAGTAATCTTATATAATGTTGTTTTCTTATTTAGCAGGCTTGCAGTCATCCTCATATTTACCCATATGTACCCTCCCTTCTTTGCTGAAAAACATACAGTATGAGTCAATACATTTTCAGTATGAATGTGCTGCATGCTGCAAGCTGGCACACACACTGAGACACACACATACATACACACATGCATGTTGGAGTACTATTCTTACTGTATGCAGATACTGATACTGAAATCGAGTGTTTCCACACTGGGTCAGGTTGTCATCAGCCAGATGGATGTAAAAGTGCAGCATGCAAGCTGTCAGTGAACTGGTCTGATATGACAGGACTCTGCCAGCAAACATCTCTGAGCCTGAGATCCACACGTTATTGAGAAGGTGAAGGAAAGGCTCTATAATTTAGACCTTGCTACATAGATCTGCACACGATCTGCAATATAAAAGGGGCCTGTATTAAAAGCATCTACAATTCCTGCAACCGCTCAGTTGCAGGGTCAAGATCTCAGCTCCTAGATGTGCTGAACTTTTCTGAGGGATAGATGAACTGAAGGACAATGTGACTGGAGCTGTGAGGCTTTCATTATGTTGTCATGTTCAGCTCCTGCTGTTAGTTTAATTGAAAAAGTACCTACTTTTTGCCTACTGACCTTTAAAAAATGAATATATTTATACCAGACATTTGAAATTTCACTGTCAAGGTGCCATAATTTAGGTGCATTCACTGTGGTTTAATCATTCCTGCTTCACTTAAAATGCTGCCACTGTGCTGGCCTCCCTCTGATGTGGTGTGTCCAGGGTGTCCACAGGAGTTCTGGGGTTTTCTGGCACCTTTTCCGCTTGTTCATCGTTTCCTGATCTCTAGTACCTGACCTGGGAAACTAAAGTTGCAACCTTGGAAACAAGGCGGCTCTTCCCAACAGGTGGAGGTTGCACAAGAACCACGGCCTCCTTAGAGCTCAGACATCACATGTATATAGTTTCAACTACTCAGTTCTCTTCTGAGTGCTCTGGCCCTGATTTGTGCAGGAAGGCAGCTGTGTCCCTTTTGACTTTTGTCTCCTTGAGACCACTGGCACTGCTAGTGAAAAGATAGCGAAGAACCACAGCATTTTTATCTCCCTCTGCCTTTACTCTCCTTGATAGTAAAGGATCAATGGCCATAGAAACCCTGGGTTCCTTTAATTTCAGCTTTCTGTTTTTTAACATTTGTAAATAAATAATTTTTTCACACACCCCCTCACAGCAGAAATAAATACAGATATGTTCAGTACATCTGGATATATTCATTTAACTGAAGTTTTACTTGCCATATTAAGCTGTGTGCAATGATCTACCTGTTTGTACACTTCAGTAGTTTTTTTAGTGGATGAATTTTTTTCTACAAGTACCTAGCACAACTTTGCTCCAGCAAGGGGTGTGATTCGAACCTGGGACCTGAGTCTATAACCAGACCACTACACTACCTGCTGCTATTACTGGTCAAGAAAAGTATTTTGGCATCCAAAGGATTAGAATTCAATCCTCCTGTGCCCTCTGGCCTTTTTGTTCCAGAAACACTCTAAAGGCAGCGTTCCTTGAGTGGTGGGCCAGCAGAGAGCTTGAAAGTGGAGCCTTTTTGACATGACAGAGTGGTATTGCTGCATGGGCCATGTAAACATCCTGAATATGTGGCACCAGTAGGTTTGAACTGTGAAAGTACACATGTGGTTACTGGATGAGGTCACTGTTGCTGCCAGGTACCATGATGTTAACTCATGGGAAAACCCTCTGTTCACCAAGAAGCTTGTGGTTCCATTCCTCAAGCTAGCAGCCAGAACCAATTACCTTATACGTTCCCATGAGGTGATGAAGACACAAGTGAAAAAAAGGATTAGTGGTTAAATGACAACCTAAAGAGAATTAGCTATATTATTAGTAAACTGTGTGAAAATGAACGTGCAGCTGAAGTGGGGTATGTTTTATTCGTGGTCATTATTGCATAATCTGTAGTTAGGTAACTAGCAGGGTACTTGAGTATGTTCAGTTATTATAGTAAGTGCATACATATGTGTGTGTTCATCTGAATTAATGGTCGTGGCCATTTGCAAAGAAGAAACAGAAACAGCCCATTAGACTTGACTGGAACTTTTCTTTGGGCCTGATGTTCACATCCTACTTTATGGTTCATTTATTCACAGCTCTTGTAAGATCAGATGATCATGCAGATTTAAGTGATATTCGTTCTGGTGGAAAACTGGGTTTGTGAAAGCAGCTAGAAGTTTCCACAATAAATAAAGGCTGTGGATGGGTTTTTCATGTCTGCATGTTCTTTGTCAAAGAATGGAAAAATGGAGCAAAGACAGAATGTTAACTGTGCACTGCACAGCAGAACTTTTACACAACCCTTTCAAGAAAAAAACAATGCAAATGTCAAAAAAGTAAGGTGAGTGTAGTCTGGCATGTGATGTTATTGTTAACTGTCAGTATAATTAAGTGCTGTGTTAATGCTTTTCTCAGTTGTCTTTGCTTGCTTTAGAAGGTGCTACTTGAGATCACAATGGAGGCCTCCAGCATGGTGTTTTAAAGCAGTCAGTCGCTGTAATGAATCAGTCGTCAATCTTACTAATAGATCCGCCCACCTTTATCAGTTAGAAATGGACGTTTTTGTGTAGTGATAGACTCTTATTGAAAAGCACCATTTCAAGGTATAGAATCAAGTAATTTGCGTCAAGGTTGTTTTCAGAAAAGATTTTCCAGAGTTTGGTAATTGATGCTGCAAAAATAGTAGCAAAGCCATATTTTTTGCAAAATAACAATAATATTTATAGGGCATTCATAAATAGCACAAACAAAATATGATGAGATTTAATTTACCCAAGACAAACAAGGCCTTAAATATCTGAGTAGGGAGGATTTCTCAGGAATGTAACATCCTGAACTAGGATGGGGCATGAGCAAGAGAGAGGTTAAGGTACAGGGTCTGGCTTCCTTCTCCCATCTCCACAGATGCTTCCAAACACAAGTGACAAATGCACTCCCTGCCTTTGCCTGTGTTGCCCGAGTTTCTTAGCGGGGGGTTGCATAGTTGTGGTGGGCCTAGATGATGTCCACCAGCAAATTTGACAGCAGGCCAGGTCTCCCTGGGGTGGGGTGGTTGTACAAGCGAAAACAAATCTGACCACACGAGCCATTGTCTCTGACTAGATTACAGATAATTGTTGCTGAGCGGTCAAGGATTTGACTTGCCCACTTATCAAGTGACATTTTTTACTGTAAGTACTTTGCCCAAGGGTAGTGCAGCAGGTGGGAGCAGAACCAGGATTTTTCAAGTACAAGATGACCACACTAACCACTATACTACATGTAACTCTAACTGAAGATGTTGATATTATTATTATTATTATTATTATTATTATTGGCCAGTAAGTAAAAATTAGCCAGTATTAGGGTGTAGAACCTGTCTTTCTCTGAAGAATGCAAACAGGTGGGAGCTTCATTTTAAATAGTTTTTAAAGTTGGACTCATTGGTTCAAAGCAGTAATGTGAAATGCTCACAATGGCTTGAATACTACAGATAAATCAACACTCTTTTTTTTACACTTTCCTGATGTTTAAGGTGAGCCGTGAGATTGTGAGGTTAGGCTGAGGACGAGGATGTGTGACGTGTTCTTAGTTAGCTGTGGAGTATGAGTTACACACGGAAGGTCCTTGAAGACTATTTACACAGCGAGGTGTCCGCAACCATGCAGACCAGATGGTTGTGCACTCCGTGTCATACTCACTGTCACTCAGACAACAATGACCGTTTCACTGAGCTGGTGGTCAGGGTCACAGCCACTGAACAATAAGGGTTTTGTCTTTAAACAATTCAGTGTCCTGTTTGTCCTCCACAAAGAAGAATTGGGGTGAGGGGGGATTCTTGAGAAAATAACAGGATGTATGATGTTTACTTTGGTATGTTCTTTCAGTCGTGTTATTATTGCATTATTTAGCTTTTCTCCAAAGCGACTTACAGTATTAAGCTGTTACTTGTAATTTACCTCATTTATCCGATGCTTTTCTCCAAAGTGATTTACAGGATTTGTTTATCTATACAGCGCATAATTTTTGCTAGGACATTTTAGGGTGGGTACCTTGCCCAAGGGTATTGCAGCAGATGATGGGATTCAAACCTCTGTCCTTCATATCCAAGGCAAGCCTCCTTTACCACTACACACCCTGCTACTCCTGTTTTGTTGTTCACTCGTGTGTTGTCAGTAGACTTTAGAGAACTTTTTCTCTTCTTTTCGTTTCTTCTTTAGATGAGTTGGAAAATATATTAGAGTAAGTCTTGTGAAACCCTCCATCTAAAAACTGAATGCAGACACTTACTCATTTGGTTTAAGATTAAGTTTTGTTTTGAGAAATAAATTTGGAATCTTCCACAGAAACCCTGGGTTTAAGAAATTGGGTAAGAAAGCTCTAGGCCACTTTTACAGATGTAGCTCATGTAAATTCAGGTGTGTATGGCAGCTCAGATGCTCCTTATTGTTCATTTTCTGTGTTTATTGGTTTCTTGACCAGGTGTAGAATTTGCACCTGACTCCTCCATAGCCCTTTCCTTCTCCCAGTATGCAATTTCTTCCTCTCATTTCACATTTTTTTTCTATACTATTATGTGTTTAGTTGTTTAACCTCCTCTATTGCCCAGCAGCCCCGAGGAGGTTGTGGCTCTACATGTTTTGAATCACTTTTACTGATAAACACTTGGCAGGAGGCTGCAGCTTCACTGGCCCTCCAGCTGCATTCTGGAGCTCACAACGTGCATGGACACTGCTGTGCAGTCCTGGAGCTCTTCACATGCCACAAACACAAATCTGTCATTCATGTGATTTACACATATTCATTAAACTGGTAGTTTTCTCCCAAGTGACTACAGTGTTAAACCAGTGATTTACCCATTTATACAGTTTAATTTTTACTAGAAGTGTTTATAGTAAGTGCCCAAAGGCTGACATGTGACTATAGATTATTCTCAAGCATCTATTTGAAATGGCTACCATGTGTTGTTCTGTCTCCACAGTGCAAGGATAACTCATAAAAAATGTACTTAACAGTTTTTCTAGCAGTCTGGTCACTTGATTATTACAAATATTACAGCTGGTGCAATTTCATTAAAAGAAATGATACAGCCATATCTACTATAACACCGTGTTAAAGGTAATTATATGTTCCTTTGTCAATCCTTCAAACTAAAATGAGATTAGATATCTGGCTTACTGCAGTAATTTCATCATTTTGCTGAGGTAATTGAGGTTAAGTTCTTTCCAGTATCAGCATGATGGAGCAGCAGGTAGCACTGGTGTCTTGGTGCTCCTGAACTGTTTATTCAGGTGTAGAGTCCAAAGTGATGCGGAGCTTTCATGTTTCTCCTACTGGTGTTTGTGACCCATAGATTTTCATGGAAGAAGACAAGAGTGAACCGCTTCTGTAGTTTTCCTTACTAAGGAGGCATGCAAGTCCAATCTGACTTTGTGACACTTATCTTCCAGTATACTTTGGTGTTAAACCAAAAACCTTTTAAGTTTATCTGTTGGTCTCCATTCTACCTGGTAATACAGGAAACTGAAAAACAATCCAACCTAAAAATCAGGTTCACCACTGGAATCATTCATTTTTATTTTAATGTTGCAGTTTTAATGAATGCACAACATTGTTTAATTTAGCTTCTTGGTTTCAGAAGTGGAAAGGGTTGTTTCGGCATCATTATTCATTACAGAACCAGAATTTTTTCCATGTTTTTTTTTTCCAAAAAAAATAAAAAAATTCCAGCAGCAGCAACAATAAACTTGGCCCTCCATGAGAACAGTGCCTGCTATCTTGTACATGGCCCATTGGGAAGGAATGCTGGTCTTTGTTGTTGTTTAGAGACAATGAGGCTTCAAAGTGGACAATGACCAGGCTGAATTCCACAGAAATGACAAAAGGGAATAGATCCTGGGTTCCAAGTGCATCGCCTCAAACGCCCCCATGCATTGTTGCCAGCTAAACTCTTTGAACAAGGAGACATGGTAGACCCTTGGACTTTGTAACAGAGGGCTCCTGTGTGGAAGTTGGCTGGCACAGTGTTCGTCAGGTCCATTGACCGGGTGTGATCACAGACCCCAGTTTTGGCTTCAGCTGAACCCAAAACCATCCTTTCGTCCTGTCTAGTGCCAGCCAGAACATTAGTCCCCTGTTGTGCAGGCTAGGCAAACTGGAACCCCCTTAGCCCCCTAAGGCGCAACCACTTCACAGTGGCCCCCCGTGTGAGAGCCCAGACTTAAATTGAGGCAGTATGAGAAGGTCACACTCTGAGCCCCCACCTTGGAACCCCCAGTCTGAGAATGCCTCTTGCCATTACCCATGCATCTTAGTTCCAAGGGGCCCATTAAAAGCCAATCAGTGAATAGAGCTTTTCCATCCTTTACGCTGAAGGACTTGTTCCCTCTGAAAGGGCAGCATGGGTAAGTGATCCCTTATCATGGTATGAGAGACCCTGTAGGCTGCAGGGGTCCATGGACCTGCCAAACTCGACACGATGGGAAATGAAGTGGCAAGAGAAGGCGTTACACATGGCCAAGCATTTGCCGTAATAGTGCCAGACAAGTGGAACACAAAAAAATGGAAAACAGTACATCCAAACACCTGAGAAAAGCTGGTGAGAAAACAGTTTTTCCTTCCTCAAATCAATATATGTGCCATTGTTTTGAAATGTTTGTATCGTACAACTTATCTATGTGTACTATTAATAACAATTTGTTGTACATGGAAATCTGTTTGTTTTTTACGTACCGATTTGTTTTTCAAGTTACAGATTTGAAATTTGGCATGCAGGTGCTTCTCACCATGAGTGAGGTCTTTGAATAGTCAACTTCACTAAATCCCAAAAGGGCTACTTTAAAATGTTAACATTTACAATTCAGTCTCTGACTTCACACTCTTCCAGTGCACATTTTTGACCTGGGCAGCTCTGGGTAACGTAGCTAGCTGTATTAATAAAAGGGTCTTAGTTGGGAATGTACAGCTTATTAAACCATGTCATGTTATTTTTCATTTTGAGGCACAGAAGTATTTCCAGAACTGTAAGGCTGCCAAGATGTTTAAAAACATCGGCTTGTTACTGTATCTCTCCTTCTGTGACAGCACTAGTGGTTATTTGAGAGGTTATTATTTGAGGCAACAGTTGGGGGTACTAGTCTGCAAAAGCTGGACAACTGTCATGCCATATTATTAGTTACCTTGTGTGTGGCTCCATAAAATTGGTGCCTGAATAAGGCAGCAAGGGCAACAAGAAGGATACGCTGCCCACTCTCATGGTGTTTGCCTATAGTTCAAACAGAGAGACATGCTACAGCACAAAGGCATGCCACAGTTTGACGTCATGTTCAAAAATAAAAAACGATTAAATGAATTTGCTTTAAATTTCTCTTCTGTTCTCCAACTCCTTAAGGATGGAAAATTGAGATAAGACTGTAGCTGGCTGTATTTACTGTGCTACTCAGTGAGGTAATGTAAAAAAATGACCACCTGGATATAGAGTCAAGTGCTGTTGCATCTTATTTTGCCGGCAACATCTGTTTTATAGTTTGATTTCTCATGTGGATCAGATAAGTGGATGTTCTTCCCAAGTGCCTCGCAGGACCCTCAGAAGGAAGACATTTTCCTGTTTAGAATGAATTAGCTTTTCACAGTTTTTAATTTTTGCTCCTTTTGCAGTGTGATGTCAGAAGTCATGTTGAAGTTACAATGAGGGGGATGTTTAGAAACCTTTGGGGCAGATTAAATGAAAATGTCCATCCGCCCTCTGCATTCTGACAAGCCAATTGCTAACAGCTGGTCTGATGTGTCTGGTGTTGGACACCAGACAAGCAGAGGACTAAAAATGCTATCATCAAAAGTTTCATATTAATAGAGATTCAAGTCCAAGCCCAACTCCTGTGGGTTTGAAGAAATTGGATTACATCTTCTAAGATTTCAGAGTTGGAATCTTCACAGTTTGAAACTACATGGCCATCCATTTTGCTAGACTTGTGTTAATCTTCTGCGACTGGACTGGAGTCTTGCGTGAGGTGTACCCTGATTTACCTCGTGTCCTGTGTTTCCAGGAGAGGCTGTGAACCACCTTGATCCTACCAAGCAGTTACCAATGGTGACAGATTAACTGTATCAATCCTTTCTGGTTTGCTTTTAAATTTGCTAACCTTTGACCTCTGGGGTGTTGTGACATCTAAATAATCCCAGGGCAGCATTGCCCGTAGTCACACGATAGGTAATATAAGCAGGGAAGCTGCATGTGTTCCACTTGCTACAAGCAAACCTCCCAACCTGCTCTTCAGAGAAAGAGTAACCTGTCATCTCAAGTGAGTTATGGAAGGCTTGTCCTCATGGGTCTTCCAAGGAACTATAGCGAGATAACCGAATGCATGCCAGCCAATTGTTGCAGTATTCGGCACATTCACAGCTGTGCAAACAAGGTTTATGGAAGTTCAGGGGAATTTAATCCCTTAATTGTTTCTGCTGCAAAAGCCGAGTCAAAATTTTAACTTGTAATAGGTCTTTGTCTTTCACCAAAGAAATAAATCCATTGAAAATAAATTCTTTCTGGGGTCAATTCTTTTTATTTTGTGCAAGGAGCTTGTGCTGGATAACATCTTTGCCGTTCATGAGGTATCCATGACATATAGAGGCACTTTAGAGGTTTAAGAGGCAAACAAAGTCTGCTGAGAAGGACTTCTGCACCTTTGGAGTCCTTCTCTACATGTTCCCCAGTAGCCTTTGTGTTTTCGATTGCATATTGCTTTGGTGTTGTGTTACATAGCTAATAAAGTATTGAGTGTGCATGTTTGCACTGTATGTACAGGTGAGAGATGAAGAGCTGAAAATATGTTGGCAGTCAGTCTGGTAGGATGGACAGTCTAAAAAAGGAGCAATAGGTTGCATAGTGCTTAGATCTGTGGTCTTATATTTGAAATAGTCATGTGAGTCATAGCAACTGCTGTAGTTCCCTTGGCTTTGGTACTTAACCTGAAGTTTGAATGAAATTGATGAAACATTATAATTAGCTCAACATTGTTAGCTGATCTGGACAAAAGGATCAGATAAATAAGTATGAATGTTGTGCACAGAACAGCTGATGAAGACATGAGTCCTATAACCAGACTCTAGAAAAGCCTTCTCATTGGGCTTGTCTTGCCATTTATCTTTAAACATCACTGAATGGCAGTGTACACTACTATTTCTTCTGGCCACTACTATATATATAGTATATATACTATATATACTGTGTGTGTGTGTGTGTGTGTGTGTGTGTGTGTGTGTGAGTGCCCAGAAGACAATGTGAAAATCATTAATGGCGAGTGCTGACAGGGTTGGTGTGCTGCTCTTGCAACGCATGGGTGCATGGGTAGTGATGATGGATCAGAACCAGAGCAGCTGTATAGCTGGGAGATGCTCCCTGAATCACATCCCATTATCTCCTCTTAGAGAAAGGTGGGATGTGAACACCTCCACACTCAAGGTTCTATGAGGACTTGTCAGTGGGTGAATACTGGCACTCTCTTTTTCTCATATTTCAAATTGGGTTATTACTTTTTAACCAGCATTCCTTCTTTCCCTCTGAGATTTTGGCCTCCACATTGCAGTAAAAGCTGTTTACTTGGTCACAACTGAATTTATTAACCCCACCAGGAGCCAACCATTCAGACCCTTCTGGGTGGATTGCTTAGTTATCGGTGAGTTGCTGAAGCTGGAACACTATCTGCACATGAGGTCAAAGCACTATGTGGTTTACCAAATACCAAAAGTCACATAGTCAGAAACACCCAGAAAATACTTTCTTATGGTTTCTTTTATGCTTCATTCTTTTTGTCTAATTTATGGTGCATTTATGGTGCCAACTGCTACTGGTGAGTGATTTCACCTTTGAATCCATAATTCTAGTTGTAGTTGTCTGACATTCATGAGCGTGCTTCTGTGCTCTGGTTCCAGGCAGTGACTGGCCGACGCTTTGGGGACAAGGACTTCCGCAGCAGCCTGGAGAACGGAATCCTGCTTTGCGAGTGAGTGTATGCTCCGTTTGGATGTGTGTTCGTGAAAGGAAAATAACTGCCAACAGGTGTCCAGTCTCTGCTCATGCTGGAATGGGGTGCCAGGGTCAAATCCCAGTTCAGGTCCTGCTATTGTATCCTTTAACTTAACTTAGCTCGCTTAATTCAATTTTCAAGCTTTGTTGAAATATAACCAGGCATCCATGTAAATTGCTGAAATGTACCTTTGTAACATGAAGGCTTCAAGGCTTTAAATCTGCTCTGCTATTCATGCACAAAATACTTAGCCTGAACTTTCACAGTAAAATAACATTTCACAGTGTTTTTAACAAAAAGTGTGAATTAAGCAAAAAACTAATAGCTGTTATAAATGTTAGACTCCATAAAATCTATCAGCTGAACTGTGCATGTGTGTGGGCACCATTGCAATGGGTCTTAATAACCTGTGCAGTTGTACTGGTGATTAAGTTATTCAGAAATAAATGCAAGCATTCCATTTCATGTAAGAAAGGTGGTGGTGGGGCTGATTTAATCAAACCACCGCTCACTGGAATCAGATGTGAAGACATATGGAAACTGACAGAAATGCCTTGAAAGGCTTTGAAAATCCAAAACAATGGATGACTTTATCATCTCCATCTGCTTCGGTCAGTGAGTCTACTGTAAATCATCCTCTACAGAACTTGGCCCCTCTAGTCTCCGGCCCTGCCTACAGGCCACGCACCACTGAGGGGATACTTATCACTCATGGATGGTCTATGGTAAATTATATGCACTATAATGTTATTCTCAACACTGCAAGAGAATGACCTTCATTGTGCTGTACTGCAGGATTCTTTAAAGGGGCTATCCAGTAACTCCCTTTTGTATGAGCCTGTGTTTTGGGGGTGGATTGCTTCTCAATATAACAATATTAATGGGGCTTTCCATTAATTTCCTCACTTGTGGCTTTCTTATTTTTCCCTAGTTGAGTGATTGCAAGCTGAGGAGGGCTTGGCCGTGTGGAGGCTCTGGGAATGTATCCCATCTGTTAGCCATTACAACTACAGTCTTAGGAAAAGCAATTTTGATATTTAACTGTTACTAGCAGCAACCAGCCACTGGCCTAGGATGGCCCCCTGGAACTAGAGAGACTCTGAGGAATCTCAGCTCACTTTCCTATTGTCTGTAGATTGCTCAAGCTGGATGAGCCGAGAGGCGTTGGAGCCTTTAAGATTTACAGTGTAGATCGTTGGAAAGGATAGTCATCAACCACTATGTATGTCTGTGTAATTTCACTTGTATTTGTGTGATAGATAGATAGACAGATAGATAGATAGATAGATAGGTACAATTTTTTTAATCCAGAGAAAATGGCATATAAAAAATGTGATGTCTGAAATGAAGTTTTTGTGAAATTACTGATCTGATGTATAAAACTCAGCAGCAGACTACCATGCATGCTGGTTCCTCTTTCAGCTACTTCACTTAATTGCAGTATTAACACTATTCAATGCTAAGAAAGCAAGAAACTTCATTCCGGGAATATTTCTGTATATTTAGAGGTGGAAAAAAGTAAATAAAGATTTATGTAGCCATATTAATGACTAACTTGATCATGTTGGGTCCAGTTTAATATACATTACTCTCTGTGCACCACTTAATACTGGAGGAGCGTGAGCGTATGTGTGTGTGTGTGTGTAAACCCTTTTAATACTTTATTCACATCTCATTTTAACTTCTAATTTTTATAGAATTATTTTGCTTAACTTCTACAGTCAGAATATCAGTCTCGATGAAGGACATGGAAATGCTGTTATTCATGAATTATCATATAATGATTTCTGCGTTCTCAGAGGTTTTAGATGTTCACTCTGATGTTGTTTGCCCATAAATTACATTTTTCATGAAAAAAAATCAATTAGGATAAACATTAACAAAAAATGTATGGTTTTAATTGCTACTATAAAAAGTAAAGTAATGAGAGGCAACCTCTAAAATAACTATTTACTGTAGTTAAACCTAAACCTGAACTGCCGTATGTTTTTATGGGTCAAAGTGGGGTTTGCTTCTTAAAAGGGATAAAAGGGCAAATCCACAAACTTGATACTCAATCATTCATATGCAACAATAGTGTACAAGCTCCCTGTTTTTGCATCAGTTCACCGTTAACTGTGTATTATGTGGTTTTTTTTAAGTGTTACTGTTTTACTGTTAGGGAGTAACAAACATGGAGATCAATATCAGTCTATTTTTGTACTGCCATGTTCTGCACTTTCATGTGGAACAACAGTGTGCAGCAGAGGTTCATAGCCAATGCTTCTGAACCTGGCACATGTGCTCTGTCTAGTACTTGAAACACAAGGTCCCTGTTAAGGTCATGTGAAAAGTGGCCAAAATGTGTTGTGGAGTTATGGATCCAGACCAGCTGGAAATCCAGAAGTTCAGCTCAAGCCCCAACCAGCAGATGCTCCAACCATACCTCTGTACCTCTGCTGACTCATCGCACCTAGTTGTCACTGACCTATAGCAGGTGGAAGCAGGTGCCATCTGCCACATAAAAAGACTACTTTCCAGCTTCCTGTCTGCGATATGACCCACAGTTCAGTGGTACCCTTCAGAAGTAGGTCAGCCCAAGAGTCAGCAACAGCCTGAGGTCTGAGGAAGTGTTGACACTTTCACAGCGATGTCTGATCTTAACAGTTGGTCTGCTTCCCCTGCTTTCTTTGGGCTTTTATCTGATGGGGGAGTGACATGTTCCGGTAATACAAAGTACTTCTGTCGACCTGCCATATTTGGAACCCATAATGTTGGCAGGCAGACACGCATTTCTGAGGCCAGGGGGCAATATGTCACTTTCCTGCTTTCAACTTCAGCACATATAAGTGGTATAGGAGTGGAATACATCCTTCCTTAACTCTTTTAGTGGACTCTATATTTTGCACATCTCGTGAATGCTGCTGTTTCCCAGCTTGTCACTGAGGATACACTGGGTGTGTGTATACGGGAGCGTGTGGGTAAGAACCATGATCATGGTTCTCTAAGCTGATATCACCCTACATCCTGGCTTCTCTTCTTTGAACTCTGTTCTGCTGCTGTCATCAGTAAACAGTAATCCTTCCCTCATGTCTTTTTCCCATGAGTGTCCCTTTGCGCTTCCAGATGTAAGTTGCCATGGGAGTCCCACTGGAGTTATACCAGTCTAGTCTCTTTTCTTCTCTGGTTTAGATGTGATAAAGACAGAGATGTGATAGTTTTGGGGGCCTGGTGTTGCTCCTGTCCTGGAGGCCCCTCTTTAAAGCTGGCCATAGTCAGGCCCATCTACAGTAAACCATAAGAGTACATGGTGAATAGTGGAGCTAGTGTTGTATACTACTCTCTGGCAATCAAAGAACCCCAGTTTAAGTCCCATCCCCTGCTCTAGAACCCATTATTAAGGTGCTTTTCCTAAACAGGACAAATGAATCAACTGTCTTGAAGTTATTTGCTAAATTTGTTAATTTAATACTGCTTGTTCTTTTATTTCAGTGAGATCCATTCAGAATAGCATTCTGTCTATGGAACTACAGTGATTACACTTGCCACCCTGTGCAGAGCTGTGTCCACTGATGCGGTGATGTAATGATAGCGCTGATGTTTTCTCCACAGACTGCTAAGTTCCATCAAGCCAGGACTGGTGAAGAAAATCAACAGGCTTCCTACCCCCATAGCTGGTCTGGTAAGTAGCACTGCCTGCTACAATGCCTAGTACCTCTTATGTTTTAATACTCACTCCTTCCTCTTTGCTATGTTCCTCCTGGAGAATTGAAATCTCTTCCTTTATTTTCTTTTCCATCTTTCCTCTCTGTGTCATGTTTGCATGCCCATGCTCTTTATGCTTTATCAACTTCTCAGTTAGACTGGGCGTGTGAACAAACTTTGGCTTCAGCTTTTATCATCAGGATGGGCATGGTCATTTCTGAGGTCATCATTTGTATAAATGCCCCAACACAAAGAGATCTGAGGCAGGCTTACAATGTCTGTCATGCTCTTCCCCAGGGTTCAGAGCCAGTTTAGGATGTCCTGTGCTGAGGATGCTGGACCCGTGAGCTAACGTGTTCCAAACTCACCTTGAGTGACTTTAGACAGGCAGCAGGTGGCATAGTGGTTACAGCCACCGCCATTAGATTCGAAAAACCCAAATTTTAACCACTGTTTACTCGAAAATGCTCCACTGAAATTTATCCAGCTGTGTAAATGGGCAAAGTTTCGCAAATAGCTTGTTATTGCTTTATAGAAGAGTCAGCTAAGTAAGTAAATACAGTATAATCAGAGGCACTGATGAGAGGAATACTATGCCTTCTGTTTTTGTAGGCTAACGGTTCAGGTTACCCAGGAAGCCAT
This sequence comes from Arapaima gigas, assembly GCA_900497675.1. Taxonomy (NCBI): domain Eukaryota; kingdom Metazoa; phylum Chordata; class Actinopteri; order Osteoglossiformes; family Osteoglossidae; genus Arapaima; species Arapaima gigas. The sequence goes on along the minus strand of UFQX01000185.1, from coordinate 368,781 downwards.
GAGTGCCTAGCTTTTATAATTTGAAAATTCTTTTGGTATGGGTGAAAATAAATGATCATGCTTAACTTTCATCTGCTGAAAAAATCCATCCAACCGAGAGGACAGATGATTAACAATGATCACGACTGATGTGCTTCAGGAATATTCAGGAGGCAAATGGAATTCAGTGTTAAATAATGAAGGTAGTCAGAATGCTTCCAGCTGTTTATTAAAACCTGGAGTGGATCTGATATAAAAGGAAAGAAGTGACTTGGTTACCATTTTGAGACATTCTCTCTTTGTGCCAGGATGTGTAGTTCACCCCAATCCTATTTTCATTTCATTCTGCTTCATAATTTGTATAACATATTCATGGGTGTGATTGGAGACCTCAGAAAAGCTTTAACCTGAGCCAGGTCATATCTCGGGGATTGCTGAAGGAAGCAATGGTGCTGAAACTTTCCCAGATGCTCAGTGGAAATTGTCGGGTGTGCTACACCTGCCTTTGGCATCAGAGTTAACAGCAACCTCACTATTCAGCTCTGCTTTCTGTCTTTCATTCTCACTGGCATCCTGTGGCTGTATTTGTTCTTTGTTGTAGTTCAGCTCCTCCTTTCAGTCTGGCTGGAGCACTTGCCTGTGGAATTTAGACTTCTTTGCTAAAGCTATAACAGAGGAAGACCTTGAAACAACTGTTATGTTTGCAACTTCCAGCAGAAACAGTATACAGTACCTTTAAAGAGTGTTTACCCCCACCCTCAACTTTTTAATATTTTAGTTTTCTACAAAAAATGGATCACAATGGCATTTTTGACACTGATCGAGAGAAAAACACTCTGATGTTGAAGCTGCAACATTTACCTACAAATGACCTCTGAATTGATATAAAACACAAAACCACTTACTGCACAGGGCTTCATCCCTTATTAAATCCATTGTGATACTGGAGATGTTTAAATGTCTCACAGGACTAGGAGAAGGTATTTTGTCTCTGCTTTTGCTATGTACAATATGTATGCCTGGAACTGGTACCTGAAAGACCCTCTGTGTTTAGGCCTCTGTCAACAGCCAGGCAGAGTGATCAAGGCCAGTACAGCCACAGTGTCTGGACAGGCCACCTCTAGTGGGTCCACCTGGTGTTTCCATTAGTGTCCTTCTGCTTGCTATCTTGTGCTTATGACATCAATGGCTTGCCTGTAAGGCCCCTTTGGGGAGCAGTTTGAAAGAGGTTGTGTTTTTTGCACTCACACATTGGTTACCCATAGAATGCAAGGAAATAGCTCAGGGTGAAAAAATGCACTTGTTGTATCCTGTCTTCCTATGGCTTCTCTCTGCATGGATTACAGAGGCTTGGAGTGACTGAGAGGCCAGTGTAAATATGAGGGGAATTATAGCAACACCAGCAGAGAATTCAGGTGCCTTCAGGTATAAGTTACTCACCCTGAATTAATACAATAAAAATTGCTTAACTGTATAAATGCCTAAATGAAGTCTATTAATTAATAACAATGTGTAGCTTTGTATATAAATAAAACATTGCTATTTTCTTTGAGAAAAAATATCAGGTACAAGGGTAAATATAACATATAGGAGAATAAACCGCTAAAAAAAATTATGCTCTCAAAAGTTGGGGAGGTGGCAGGCAACAATAGATAAAACAGTAATAATAAGGTGTCAAGATTTCCCTTTAACGCCACAATGTTTTCCCACATGTGGGTTGTACAGGGAGTAAGATATGTTCAGGGAACAGAAGCCCAGAAGCCCAGAACAGTAAAAATGACAGGAGGTTTTAGTGCTGATAGACCACTGGAGGCTGAATTGAGATCTTCCACGTTATTCACAGATCACACCTTTGAGTATCATAATGGTTGCGTGTGAACTATGCAGATGGGTAACCCCTTGCTCTCCTCAAAATGTGTAAACAGCAGTGCTGTTACCTACACCTAATTAAGCAGCTCCTCCCCTTTGCTGTTTTGATGAGTGTGGGGTGCCAGCCGTAGGTCCACAGGGGTCCAGAGGCAGGTGCTTACTGGGTTGAGTTTTGACACAGGAGCCACTGAAGCTGCCAATGTAGTAGGTTTTTACCAACTAGAACAAGGCTAGATTGCAAAGTTTTTTAAGAGCACGTTCATGTGTTTTTTCACCTCACCCTGTGTGTGTGTGTGTGTGTGTGTGTGTGTGTGTGTGTGTGTGTGAGTACAGCAGTAGCAGTCACATTTGATGCCCTGTATGCCTATATTAAGTGCTTGATGTAGGCCAGTATTCAGCGGTACATAGTACTGCTGCTTCTGTTTTGCTGTGTGGAGAACTGGGACTTTTTCTCCAGCATTATCCTTCTCATAAACTTCCAGTGCTATTGTCAGCTGAGCAAAACACTGCTGTAGTACATGGCTGTTATTCATAATAGCTCTCACAGTTACGTTTTATTACCCAGCATGCATTAAGATGCTGCAAGTCAGTTTTCACGCTGCTTTGCTACTGTTTGATCAAAATTTCTCCCCACTTTATTAAATAAATATGTATTCATTATATATGGTGTATATTTTATTAATATATTTATATATAATATGATATAGAAATATTTATATTTAATAGCATCCTAGAATCTTCTATTCACTGCAGAAATTCAACATTTAATACCTAATACTTTGCTGATACTGACAAGTATACAAGCTAATATGCTAATAAGTGGATTGCTGGCACTTATTTTTTTAAACTGCTTCTTTAAGCACTTCTTGTATCAGGGTGTGGATTATAGTAGCTGTCCCTCTTTGCCCTCTTTTCCATAGTCAGGCACATGCTGGAACAGAAGGATTCCCGTCCCTCACACCCAGGGAACACTGCAAGACCCGTTCTTCCGGCCTACAGGCCTGGGCTCTGATTTGCTTGGGTTGCTGCGCAACAACACGGCTGCCACAGATATCATTTGCATTTGTATTTACTTTCACATGAGTGACCTGCATTAGCCACAGGCAGTGCAGTGCAGGGTATGTAGGTCATATCTGGGCATTGTGAATGGCGGCTCTCTCACCAGTGTTTCATACAGATTGCTGCCCTGCTTACAAACACCTGTATATGCACCTGTATATGAAGGCTTACAGACACCTGTATATGCAATCAGATACAGGTGTTTGTAAGCCTTCATGTAAAGCCTCTGTGTTTTTCTTTAATAGTTACTCTGCTTGGGATAGTCATGTTTTGGAAGGCAGGGGGAAATCTTTGCGTTTACATTGACAACAGCGCCCTCATCCTTTCACCGACACGTGGAGCCACATTGCACAGTTGGTCTGTTTGCTGGTGATTGTTCTTTGACCGCCTCCTCACTGCTCACAGCTGTAGCAGGACTCCTGCTTTGCCTTTTGATTGTGTTTTCCACCAACTTGGTTTGACAAATGTGCAGCATTTATTTTTGTGAAATGTTGTTCTTCGAATCAAAGGGCACATATTCCTTGTGGGAAGGAAAAAAAGGAAGGAATTTGTTTATTGTTGTTTGGGTAGGGAAGTCAGTGGCTGCTTAAAAAATGATAGTTTTTTCTATTTTTCTGCATTACTATTGTTTTTCCCCTCTCTCTGTTGCTCTCGCTCTCTCTCTCTCTCTCACACACACACACACACACACACACACACACACACACACACACACAGACACTTTTTTAGCTGATCATCCTTGTCCCTGTGGATAAGGCTGCCTCCTGTTTACTTCAGGCACACACCTGACTTAAGCAGAACCTCAAGGCAAACAGCATTGAAGCCACTGAAACCCTTCAGTAGAGTAACTGAATATGTTGGGTCTAACATTATGGTTAGAAAGCAATAAAATAACCGTACGGTTTTAGTGCCAGGTACTTGTGTGCAGTGTAACCCTAATACAGGTAGTTCTCGACTCTCTACAAAAGTGACTTGCAACAACTGGAACTTATAACAACTAAATTATTCATTTTTTCCACATTATTTCCAAGTACACTGTTTTGGTTGTAATGTCTAACAACAACTGCTCCATATGCTGTCTAATAACGTCATGCAGCCGTAAGACGGCCATATTTGTTATTATTTGAATGGTTAGGTATCTATCAGCAATTGTTTTTATTTAATAAAACATTATTACACCTCAAATTTTGTTTTCGATAAAGTCATGGAAGGTAGGTTGTTCACACTGTCATATTCGGCAAAGAAATGGATGTTAATGCTTTGGTCTATAACTGAAGTGTCCTCTATAAATATGTGGCTCTCTGAAGTGGTTATTTCCTCCTGCTCAAAAAACGTTACGCCTACACATTAACCATTAACTCAAAGCAATTTTGGAGTGTATGGACACCCTTCTGGAACTTATTAGACAGTCCTGTATGATCATACCTGTGACACTCGGTAACCCACTGACCCTCAGCCCTTTACTGTATGTAGATGGATATGCACTGTCTCTGCTTTTATGCTGCTGTGACCTAATGTTCATAATGATAACAACAACAATAATACATATATTTTATATACAGATCCTTTTTTTGTAATTCTATTAGTTTTTATTTACAATGATTAGAAAGCAAAAAATGTGAGTGTTTTGGTGGTGCTGTAAAGAAAGAGTAAAGGATAATAGATTTAGAAATAAAAGTGAAAATAATAGAGGAATATGAAAATATAATCATAGTCCTGTACTGTATTTATACTACTATTATTATTCCATGTTCATTTTATTTTACATAAATAATGTTTGAAATTTGAGAAAAAATATAATGAAGCCCTGCTATAGAGAATATCATTTATTCATGTTAATTGTTTATATATTGTTGTTTGTACAATATATTAACCACAATACTGAATAAGGGGATTTGCAGTTTATGACAGAATCAGTTTATGGGAAGGTCGTCAGAACAAAACCTCACTGTAAACTGCAGACTATCTGAAACGGACTCCCTTGCTCATGTTATCGCCATTATGCCAACAGCTTAGGAGGTCTTTCAAAATGTACATATAGACCAGGGGTTTGCAGTTGTGATCATGGTGGGCTACTTTGTTGTTTACCTTGATTAGTTTAATTCAGCCAAAGTAACTTAACCTTCTCCTTTAATACAGTTCTTATTGGCAGTGGAGAACTAAAGACGCAGACTGCACTACAGACCGCCCAAATCAGAATTAGGGACCCCTCTCCTAGGTTCTGTTTCATAACTGACATGTTTTCCACCAAAATCCATCAATGTTGTAGATTTTAAAATTATATCCCTAGGCCAGTATTGCTTACATACACCGGTTTCAATATGTGCTAATTTAAGGATGATTAATTGTCATAATTTTGGCAGGGAACTGCATATTTCCTTTATTCAGGGATCCCTCTTATTCAAGACAATCCCTCGTTGCTTGTTAGGATTTTTTTAAAACCCGTCCAGCATGTGGAGTGGTGGGTGGAAGTGCTTGGGGAATCTGGACATATGCCTGCTGCCCACATTTTGAGTGTATTTAACACAGACAGCATTTCATATGAACACTTTTTAAGCCCCACACTGTTTGCTCTCCTCATTCACGCAGAATCACAAGATTTAAATCGAAGTGCGCAAAGAATGAAAATCCTTAGTGAATGATATGCCACTGAAGCAGTGATATGAACAAACCATTCTGTTCTCATTCCCAGAACTTCTACCTCTACATCTCAGCAGGAGCATTTTCATAACCCAGAAAAAAACTAGACTAACTCATGTTTTCAATAGTTTTAACCTTTTCATTCTTAGGATGTTGCATAAGACATGAACAAAAATTGATACAAAATCACATAGAAGATTTCAGTAGAATGCAAAGGTTAAAATAATAGATGTATATAGCCATAAGTGCTTATGGTTTATCAGTGTAGCAAAATGGTCTTAAACCAGTTGAAGGTGAGGATTGGTACACAAATGCCAGAAATGAAAAAGTGTGATAAATACATACAGTACTGTGCAAAAGTCTTAGGCACCTGTTGGAAAAAATGCTATAAAGTGAGGATGGTTCCAAAAATAATGCTATGAATACTTATTTGTCAATAAGCCTTCTAAAAAGTGCAGTAGACAAAAAAATCAGATCAATATTTGGTGGGACCACCCTTTGCCTTTAAAACAGCATTACTTCTCTTATGCAAACTTGCATGCAGTTTAAGGTAGAGGTTGGTAGGTTCTTCCAAACATTTTGAGGAACTGGACCACAGTAGTTCTACAGACTTTGACTGTCTCTGCATGTCCTCCCAGACTGACTTGATCATGTTGAGATCAGGGCTCTGTGGGGACCATACCATCTGCTGCAGGATTCCTTCTTTTTGATCAAGATAGTTCTGTGTGACTGAGATTGGGTGCTTGAGGTCATTTTCAGGCTGCAGAATGAATTTGGGACCAATCAGAAACCTCCCTGATGGTAGGTAAGAATCTACCTATACTTCTCAACAGACATTGGAGTTGCATGCCTAAGCCTTTTGCACAGAACTGTATGTTTCAGAAAGTTGTTCTGCAATTGCATTTGCCTTTATCCATTTACTAGACACTTTTCTCTAGAGTGATATACAATAATTATTGTGTAATATTTCGCTGACACCTTTATCCAAGAAAGCTTTCAGTGGTGCATGTATTTCACCAAACCACCGGAAACATGTCTTTGGCCTGAGGAAATATTCCAGAGCACCTGGAAGTATAGAAGTATAGGAAGTATAGGAAGTATAGTAGTATACACATGAATACGGGGAGGACATGCAGTTTTTGGCAAAATTGATATGTTTTTGGTGATGTGGCTGCTTGTTGCTTCTTCCGGACACAGGGGGACAAAAACTAAGTAACTAGGTATTGATGGATGCAGGGGGGCTGTGATGGATGGAATCAAAGCTTTCTCACATTACCATTATTTATGATGCTAATGACTGGTCATTGTGAAGTTTTGCCAATGTACTGTAGCTGTAAGGCACAGTCTGGCACTGAAATACTGAGAAGTGATTTGAAAATCACATTTCTGTGAGGTGATCAGTGTATTATGATGTTTTGTGACACCTCTGCATTCATAACTAACACTGCAGTGAAACCAAGCCCCTTTCCTGTCTGTGGAAACATCAACAATAGTTGTGACTGACTCTGTCCAACTCTTAATTCCAGGACAACCTGACGCTCTTCCTGAGGGGTTGTGAGGAACTGGGGCTGAAGGGTTCGCAGCTGTTTGACCCCGGGGATCTCCAGGACACCTCTGTACGGGCCAACCCCAAGTAAGAGAGCCACGCACAACCTCCTAGGAGCTCCTTAGTCTGTCACTGTCTGTGCTGTAGAGGAAATAATACATCACACAATATGTAAAACATATAACTACATAATTCTAGAGAATTCACAAAGAACCTTGGTGATGTGCTATAAATGATGCATTTTACAGAATTTTTTACTGTGAGCAGCAAAGGCAGGGGCACAGCAATATTAACAGAAGCAGTATACTGAGAGAATTGCAAATATAGCTAAGTAACTCTAACTCTAACCCATAAACATAAAACAACAACAACACCTTGCAATACTTCACAGGTGTGATCATGAAACACTAAGTTGCAAAGAGGTGTGCAGGTGTTTCAGACTTTCTGAAATTCAGACTATCTGAATTAATCAAGTAATTTTTTAGGAGCTAAAGAAGGTTAAACACTTCAGTCATCCACATATTTACAGAGGGAACTTCATTAGAAATCTGTAACAATAAAATACATTTCACAGCCAAGTGTGTAGGTTAAATGAATTTTGCATTGCCATAACTGTACTTTTTGTTGATACATATTTGTTTAGAATGCATTTCACTTTCACAATTACAGCTCAACCTCAACGCTTTGCATGAACTGAAATTTATGAGCTGGTTGTATAAATCTCTTCCTTGTTGGTGTGATAAATATAGATTTTTCCTGTGAATAGTGTGATTAATGTCACTGATCTCAGTTTGGGACAAGGTGCTATAAGACCATACACCAGGAATATGGCTGGATAAATAAGGAAGGTCAATTAAAGTAAGCATAGGAGCCCAAGTTTTCTCCACAGTTATCCAGTTAGGGGCAGAACAGGTGAAATCATAATGGATGACAAAATAAATCACAAAATTTCAAGTCTGAAGCCCAGAGAAAATAATAGGAAAGACATATGGGATGAAAAAAATACTTCCCTATGGTGATAGATGATGGCGTAAGCAGAATCTAGGACTCCGCATTCATACCCCAGTGGTGGGATTTACCACCCCCATCCAGTCATGACTACATTTCTGTTGAACAGCTGCTGTGTGACCATGAGCAGGGCAGGGGGGTGTACAGTAACAGCTTCTCCCCAACTGTGCAGACATTCTCATGGGGGGAATTCGCTGTGGATTTATCATGCCCATTTGGGGTCTTCTCACTGCTTTCTCCCCTGGGGATGATCCCTGACACCTCTGATTGGAGGGCAATAAACTTGGCCAGGAAGCAATCTGTTCCAGTTGACTGCGGTGCCCCTGGTGGTAGTGGAGAGGCACTCTAGGAGGAGGCCTGTTGTCACCAGCCATCTTTTTCTAAAGATGTATTATGTTTATAGTACATATAGAAATCTTTCTGCTTATTTATTTGACATTTTTCCTCAAAAATACCTTACAACATTAGCCTACTTAACTGTTATGTACTAGTTTATGGGTGATTTTTAATGGTGCAGTTCATAATAAGTACTTTGCTTAAGGGTCCTAGAGGAGGTGTTGAGATTTCACCCAGGCCCTTTGACTGTTCAGGTGTGGGTTTGAATCTATTGCAGTCTATGTGGAGTTTTACATATTCTCTCTGTGTCTGCATTGGTTTTCTTACCACAGTCCAAAGATGTGTTTCAGGTTCATTGGTTACTCTGAATTGTGTGTGTGTGTTTTTGCGTGTGGCCACCCTACAATGGACTCGTGTCCTATCCAGGGTGTAGTTTTGCAGCAAGTGATTCCATGATAGGCTTTAGACTGCTGTGACCCTGACCAGGATAAAGATAATGAATGGATATTGTTAATGTGTTTTAATTTTGATCCTGGGGGCTTTGTGAGTCCCAATGGATTATTTAGCTATTTATTATTTATACTATTTATTACTTAACTTGTATATGATCATTACCATATATATTATCATCGTATTAAAATTCTGATGCTTGTTTCTCCAATGGATAACAGTTTTTCTCTCTCCTTCAGGGTCTCTGAGTGCAGCAGAAAGCTGAAGAATGTAAGTGATACAGCTAATTTTTTTCTCTTTCTCATTCTCCATCACTGTTGTGGCTCATCTTTACTACCAACCCTGGCTTTTGTTGCTCTAATAGGACCACCATGGTGCTGAAACAAGGTCCCTTTCAGCACCCCAGATCTGGGCTTAGATGCACAGTGGAAGCTGTGTACATCAGGGAAGCCACCCCCAGATCTTTATAGCACTTTGCCAGGCATGTGGTATCTCCTGGACATTTATAGCCCTCTCTCTGGTGGACACACAGCACTTAACAAGAGAACACTTTGAACATCCTCTTAGACAGCAACAACACATGCTGGAAATAAATGGGTGAACAGCAGGTTAACCAAAGAGCAGGACATGACAGGACTGTGCTTCTTTGGCACTGGTGGCTTGTAATCGCATAACATGTTATAGCACCCACAAGACTGCATAATTTACAGTCCATGACCATTACTAAAAATCTTGGAGGAGTAGAGCTGCCATTATAATAGGACAGTTTAACATCACTGTTAGCATTCCTTGTCTTACCAAACTTTCTAGGATTTAGGGAAGATGTTTCAAAATGTTTTAAGATAGACATGCAAAGAACTTGTCTAGCTAAGCCAAAAGCTGAATAAAATAAGGATGTGCTGTGAAGAGGAACTCAATGTGAACTTTACCATTAGGAAAGTGTTGCATGACTTAGCTTAACAGCGTGATTCATGAACAGTTACTAAACGCTATTAGAGTGGCCCTGAGGACAGTTGAGCTATGGTCACCTGGCTCATGGTCCTGTTGAAGGAAAGTACTGTCTGAGCTTGCAGCTGTTGCACCTGCAGATGCTCCAGAGATGATGATCTCACACCAACCAGTGACTGAAAAGGCCTGAAGGATCTCTGCAATCTGACAAAGTTAGCAGTTAACTTGGCACAAGTGTGTATCCCAAGTACAGGGTGCTTTGATTGTGTGTGGGTGTGTGTCTGAGTTTTGAGTGTCTTACTGAGTTTTTGGGTGTGTTTTTCACTTTGGCTAGCGACAGTTTGTTCCGCTGTTGAGCTACAATCTACAAAACAATAAATCAAGTCTGGGGTCATTGTGACTTCATTACTTTCCTACATGTTAATTGTTAAGTGATGCTCAGTTGCAGAAAACATATGTATTTTTTATTGTGGCTCAGACCTGAAGTTTAAAATCTTTGTGTATATTCAGCAGCAGGTATTAATAAACATAATCTAAATAGATTTCAACCAGAAAAGAAATATGGCCTTTCAGTTTTTTACCTTAACGTGATTTCCATCTGTTGACTGTTCCTGCTGTGCTCTTCTTGCCACTATACATGCGAACCCTGAAGTCCGTCAGCTGTTGGATGATTCTCCTACGTCTGCTTTTCCTTGTAGGTCCTCATCACCATATACTGGCTGGGGAAGGCAGCCAACAGTTGCACCACCTACAATGGGCCCACTCTGGACCTGAAGGAGTTTGAGGGACTGTTGTCACAGATGCGGAAGGTACAGCAGGATTGAGATGATCCAGTATCACATCACATGGTCTGAGCTACAGTATAGGATGGAGTGACAGTCTGTTCCACACTGGTGTCATAAAAATGAATGGAGTGCAAACAGATGGCAAACAGGTACTCTGTTTTCAAACTGGAAAAAAGCAGTAGCAGTGCTTTGTATGATTTTACTCTCTGTTTTTTATTACATGATTTGATTGGTGTCCAATTTAAAAATGAATGTATATCTCCAACAGCGGTGTATATACAATATAGTCGTTTAGGCTAAAAGCTGCCTGTTGAGCTCCAGCAGCCCTCAGAACCTCAGCTTACAGGGTCAGGGAGAGGCCTGACAGACTGGAGGAAATGGGTATTATACAGAATCTAGTCTATCTTACCTCAGGAGGTAGGGGGTAGGTTTATAAGACTCCTCCCTACTCTGGCTTCCTGGAGACTGCCCTGGGAATGATGATGTCACTTCATTAGTTGTAAAGTCCCAATTGAGGAAGCGGGCCCAGCTGTCTGCACAGTCTGGGGGTCTGGGGGGCGACTCTTCCTGGTGCAGTTGGCAGGGGGGTTGCTGCCTACATCCAGTTTTAGGGGGTCATACAGTACATGATGTCATTCTACACTACCTGACATTCCTTCAATAAGCCACAATGTCCGCTGTAAAAGAAAAATATGATATTTATGAAATATATGATACTTGAAAATATATGACATTTGAGAGGTTATTTTCCAGGCATTGTTTGATGTCCAGAAGCATTTTTAGGTAAAAAGTGATGCACTACTTTTTTTGCTTAACTTACTGTATACAGAAAATACTGTACAAAAATTAGGGTCATGATTTTAATATGCAGCAAATGAATTACAGTCAAGTTGTGGAGGACTCTGTTAAAAAAAGTTATTGCTGTCTGTATTATCTGAAATCAACAAAGCGGCACTTTGACTTTATTCTACCTAAGAAATATTGTACCCCATAAACTACCTCAAGTGCCACAGACACAACACTGGGATTTGAAGATTCACCCAGTGTCCTTGTACCCAGCAGTAGGTTATTCCTAGAACATCACACCTGACTGTGTGAGGGCCAGAGATGTTCAGCATACACAGACTTTTGACCTTGGGGTTAAGATGGACTGTGCAGCAGGACTCTGGGTCACCCTGCAGGTTGGCCTGTGTGCCACATGGGTCTGGAAATATGATGTCTCCGAAGAAGGAATTCCAGAAACTTTGGATATTTTAGTCTTTGAGTGGAGCTGTTAATCTTAGCCAGGGTGTCAGACAGCAGGAACCCCACAACATGTGGCATCCATCAGTCAGGCTGTTAGTCAGTTGTTGGCTTCTATTGTGCATCTGGGCTGAAGAATGGCAGAATTGAGGGGCAGGACTATTTGTGACCTTTGAGTGAAGGTAGGCTTTTAGTGGTGAAATTCTTGAAGCACCAGCCTGAGCCTTGGAAGAATTCCTCCAGTACTTGGGTCCCGTCAAAGGCTGCCATTGTTTCAGAGCCCAGGCCTCATAAGTCAGACACAAACACTTTCATATCCTCCCCTGTCCAAGACTTGGCATGGAGGTGGAGTCAAAGGAAACGAGAGGGCTGGACCGGGAGCTTCCTCTTTGGAGTAGGAAGGTCTTTATTTGGCATTCGGCACTTTTGGCAGAAGGCAGATCTGGCTGTTGGAGTTTTGCAGCAGGAGGTCTCTGTGAACTCTTTACCAAACTGGCTGTAGGGAGAATAACTACCAGCCCAATAAGCCTTGGTTTTAGTTAAGGGTATGAAGTAAAAGATGCAGGGCGAGACAAGGACTACAAGGAGGAGAGCAAGAGTGAGTGATCTAGAGATGAAGAAATTGTAAGAGGTACAGTGACAGCTGGAGGAAGGAGACACAGGGGTGAACAGAGAGAGGAAAAGAAAAGGACAGAAAGACTGTCAAGAGAGCTTCATCTAGGGGCTGGAGGTACCATATGGGATAATTTTAAGTCTGGCATTTTTACTCTCACACAAAGGTCAGCTGGTTTGCCTAGGAGGAGCATCATGAGCATGCAACAGGTATCTGTTTTGTCTTTTCCTCCACTGGAGCCTAGCCTGTAACAACACCTTTGAAACATAAGGAGAGCAATTGCTGCCAGGGATCTGAAATACGGAGCATGTCTTAAGTAGTGAGGAAAAACCACATCTAAGAGGCCATCTGCCCTGTGTGTCATGTATGCCAGGAGGCCGAGGACTCAGAGAGCCCCAAGCGCAGCGTGAGGGACAGTGGCTACATCGACTGCTGGGACTCGGAGCGCAGTGACTCCCTCTCACCGCCACGCCATGGCCGCGATGACTCTTTCGACAGCCTGGACTCTTTCGGCTCCCGCTCGCAGCAGACCCCCTCCCCCGATGTGGTGATCCGTGGCAGCAGCGATGGTGGGTACCCCACTTACTGTGTGTTAATCATCATGCCATCTGTTTCCAGAACAAGTTGCTTAGATGTACAAACTGAAGGGTGTCCATAATGAGTCACAGAAGTGCACATTATAATCCATTCCACACTTGAATGGACTTTAAGGTTTTGCAGTTGGCATCAGCACTGATACTAAGGAGTTACATTTACAAGGGGCTTTCCGTTCTGAGAAGGGAGTAAAGTTCTTAGTATTTTTTGATCAACCCTCATACATTTACCTTTTCATTTATTGTTAGACCTTTGAACTGGTAACATAGCATATGCCCTGAAATAATACTAATAGTAATAATCAACTAGTGCTGCTGTCTTACAACACCTGGACAGGTTAGGCATGAGTCTGAATCTGATTCAGGCTGTCTGGAGTTTGTATCTGTATTTGTATGTGTTGATTGGTTTCTCTAAATTGCCTGTTGTGTGTGTGTGTGTGTGTGTGTGTGTGTGTGTGTGTGTGTGTGTGTGTGTGTGTGTGTGTGTGTGTACCAACCCTGTAATTGACTGGTGTCTTTTTCAGGGATAGTTTCTCACAGCTTAGCAGGATTCTGGGATAGGCTCTGGACTACTTCGACCCTTCTCAAGATTAAACATGATGGATTTTTATGTTAGTGTTGTTCCATGTCAATGAGACAGCCTGTGTCTGAAGGGGTGCCCCCCCACCCAAATTCCATGTATATGCGCAGTACTTGGTCAATGAAGTGTTATCTTATCTTCAAGAGACATCTGTTTAAAAAGGTCAGTCAGATGTAACACATCGCATGCAAAGAAAATTAAGAAATGTGCATTTAAATACCGTTTGCTTTAAGGAGGGATAATTGTCCTTACTTCCCTGAGCATCTAACCGTGTCTGCTCTGTGTTATGTGCATTGTCACTGCACAGCATCAACATGCGTTCCAATAAATGGGTCAAAAGTCAACACCCACAGTACACCAGGCACAGTGCTGGGTGTTGGGGAATCCGGGGTGTCTTCGTGAGGCCCACAGTGGACGAGTGGGGCAGGTGGGAGTAGGATGATTGACATCGTAATGTCGGGAATGTTCCTGCTGCAACTGTCTTCAGCCACCCTTCACGCTGTCAGACCTGCCTACATATGTGAGCTTTAACGGTCTTCTTTGAATTGCAGTGTGGGATATTTCTGCAAATGAATTCCATTAGAAGGTTATTTTTCTTTGAGCAAGTCAATCCAGTGTAGTCATTTTTACTCAGTGAGTTTTCAAATAATTTCAGTCCTGCTTTTGCCAAATAAAATGCATCAGATTTTAATATTATTTGACTGTAAGATGTGCAGTAACTGCATTACGCCAGTGACACATTATCATACTCTTGGTCAGACAGCTTATGTATGTGCGGTAGACTATTTTTTCTTGCGTTAGAGTTTGCTGTTTTATGAACTCAGTGCATTGCCTGATGTCAGGTGTGAGCCTCCTTTCACCGAATTACTTAGACTGTGTATCTCAGCAGTGAGTGTGTTGTATACTGTAAGCAATTTGTGTCTGTAACAGTACTATACATCTGTCTAACAGAATATTGTGAGACAGCATGGCAGGTCTCAGTGCAGCTCATTTAGTGTATCTCACTGTACAACAGTATACTACTTGTCATTTTCTTTCATTCATAGCTGACACTTTTCCATGGATTTATTGTTAACATGCTTACCTTTTATACTGTTGAGTAACTTTTACTTGAACATTTTTTCAAGGATACTACAGCAGGAGGTGGGATTTGAACCTAGTGTAACACAGCAGCTCTATTCACTACACCACATACTGCCGTGTGTTTGGTGTTGCCTCACGTTTTAACATCTCACAGTGTATGGCAATGAGTGTCAGGACGTCTGTGAATGACAGCCCTTCTCAGGAAGGACTGACATCACTTTGTTGCTTGCTGCTTTGTCTGTTTCAAGCCCAGTTAGCTTGCCTATGTATTTCACATTTGTAAAGTGTCTGAGGGTCTTGGCACAAGAATTCAGAGAAGGTATAGTGTGCACCAGCCACTTAACATTTAAACCACAACCACTTAACATTCAACTCCAAATGAGAGGAGCAGCACACAGACAACCTCTTTCCAGGTATTCAGTACTTTATTTCAGTTCAGCATAATTTTTCTTGTCAGCTCCTATGGCATCCTTCAAACAAGAGCCGCTGTAACGTGAAAATTACACCAATTTTCTAACATTATTAGATGGTCAGATGATCAGCACCCCAATGTCTACAGGGCCCGTTCACTCCAACTACCCCAGCAAAATCTACGCTTCTTTACCTCTTATGGATTGGTGGCTTTACACATTAGAGGTCCAAAACCTAAAGACTGTAGGTTCTCTGTTTTGACTCCAATGTGATAATTGTGATGGAATGAGATCCTTAAGTCAGATCAGGCAGCTCAAAAGGGTCTCAAAACATATCTCTTTCAGCCACACTTCTCTCCTAATCTTCTAACAGATCCATAAATTTGGATCACATCATTTGTCGCAGTCACCATTGTAGTTCATATCAGTTCTGCATACAACTACTCACGTAACATACATCTGCAGAAATGATTCTATTGTGCCTCTTTATCTAAAGCTATTCATCTGTTAGTGTCTCAGTTAGTTTTCCAGTCAGACCATTCACTACAGAATTTCACTTGTGCTTTTCCTGGGTCCCCTCACTGGTGGCAAGAAATTTGGAGAGCCAGCTGCTCTGACTCCTTAGGGGAAAGTGGGTGTGAAACAGGAAACCCTGAAACAAAAGCAATTGGTCATGGCACATGGAGAATTATCCTGTTGGAAATACCTCAGATTAACTTCTAGAGCTGTGAACTCAGTTCCTGGCACAATGGGAATGTAGTCCCTTTGGCCAGGTTACACTGTTAGCTACACTTGCAGTCAGAAAGATTTCAGCTGAGCAGCGTAAGTGGCGAGCAGCATAGAGTGTCAGCGATGGAAGCCTATTTAGTCATGCTCAGCACTGTCTGCCAATGGAAGAGAAGGAAAAACCGCTCTTGGCCAGGAAGTGTATTTATGCAGAACGCCGTTTCAACGAGACAGCCAAAAAACCTTTTAATCCTTGCTTTTAAGGTCCAGCAATTGGGCTTCCATGGGCTAAATAAGCCCTTATTCCTGAGTATGGGGTGGCCAAAGCGGGTGGTGGCAATCAAGCTTCCCAGAATCCCTGTTTTCCGGAGCTCCCTGGGCCCAGGCAACACCACTAGCCACACAGACATAAGGTGAAGCAGCAGGATTGGGGCTTTGTTACTGTGCCACCTCAGATATGGTCTTGCATCTGAACAGGGTGGTATTTAAAAAAAAAATTTGCATACTTAGTTCTTAGACAATTGGTGGCATTGTGGTCAGGGCTGCTACTTTGCATCTAAAGGACCCAGGTTTGAATCTGACCTCCTGCAATAGTATCATTGATCAAGGTGTTCCCCCTAAATGGCTCCAGTAACAATAAACCAGCTGTAAAAATGGGTAAATAATTCATAAGTTGCTTTGGAGAGAAGTGTCAGACAATTGAATAAATAGGAACACAAGCTGCTGAAGTGTTTTTAGCGCAGAGTGCACGATCACTGAATGGAATGATGACCATTTTTAGCCATTGACTGCATCAGGATGGATGGCTAGGCTTAGACCACTGCAAACTTTGGCCAATAAGTAAGTCATTAGCCAAATAACTTACTTATACTTACTTTAATAAGTAAGTAAACATTGGAAGTATTGGAAATAGCTGTCTCAATTTACACATTTTTGATTTATGCTGCCTTTTCAGGAGTCAGTTAAACATGTAAATTGAGGGAAGACTACTGTAATTCTGGGTGTTTCTATAAAATGTGCATAAAAGTGTCCAGTGCCTCATGTGGACAATAAGTACAGTAGGAACGTGGAAGCAACACCATTTAGTCTCTCACCCGGGGTTGTCAGGTGAGCTTTGTGACTTTTAGTTGAAGGAATACCAGTTCCTTAGTACAATAGATTAGGACTATGCAAGCCTCTGGAAGCATTATCCCAAATTGCATTCCAGCCCCCCTCTCTTCACCTTTGAGCGTTGTTCTGCTCTTTTTGACCAGAAGTGTTAACAGATGCAAGTAATATAAATGTAGCACAGACAAAAGAGAGTAGGTAGAACAGATAACTGTTATTTTTTTATTTTTTAGCCCTGAGCCCCATGCTATATGTTGTGTGAGTGTGTGTGTGTGTGTGTGTGTGTGTATTATGTTTTAAGTGCCGATCTGAATCTAAAGTAGTAAATAAACAAATTTGAGTCTGCTGTTGCATTAAATCAGCTTTTTTAAAAACTAAGAAGTGAACTCTTACCATTAATACTTTCTAGGACCCATGTTCCTTTTTCTACTTGAGTGAAGTTAAAACGTAATTTGAACTAGTAAACACAGAGTATAGTCCAATTTACTCTTCATTTATTATGATATGTATGCTTCAGTAGAACTAGCAAAGAATTCCTAAGTATGCTGGAGGTCAGTATCCCATTTTTGCTGAATGTGTCTCCTGAGTTTTTAGCACAGCAAAGAAAAGGGCTTTAGATGAAAGCACTTGGTTTGTGGTCCAGCAAATGAAGAACATCTTGTCACAGAAGGCCTGTTAATCTTACAGTCAAAATGTCAGTAAATCACATGAACAGCCTTTCTGAAGTGTTGCTTGATATTTTGGCAGTTAGATTTAGACATAAACATTGCTGTTATTGTTCCTGTCACTGTTACTGTAAGTTTTCAACATTTTTGTTGAGTGAAATTTTCTAGTTCACCCATGGGATTTGGGAGGTCAGCCCACTCAGAGCACACAGGCACTCATTTACAGGAAAGGGGAACAGTAGGTGTCAAAGACATTCAAAGTATTTCATTAGGGATTTATGCGAACCGCATTATATTTACATCTATATTTATTGTAGTAGCCACTTTTTGGCAAAAGTGATGTTTAACTCACTAGTGCATTTCACAGTAGAAGAGCTTGAGATGCAGATGCGCAATTGTCAAAACACAGCTAGTTTGTCTAATGCCACCATTTTTGTTGACATACATTGCACAAGCAGCTGGATATAGAATTATGTTGGATAAAATATGCCTGTTTCAGACCCTTCTTAAAAGCAGCAACAGATTCAACAGGCCTAAGGCGCAGAGGGTGCTCATTTCTCCACAGCAGAGCTTAAACCA
Organism: Arapaima gigas; assembly: GCA_900497675.1. Classification (NCBI taxonomy): domain Eukaryota; kingdom Metazoa; phylum Chordata; class Actinopteri; order Osteoglossiformes; family Osteoglossidae; genus Arapaima; species Arapaima gigas. Next base: position 350,563 of record UFQX01000185.1, on the reverse strand, counting down.
AGAGCCTCCTAATTTTCAGTTTTGGACCCTTCATTAGTTGGTCCACCAAGTGGCTAGAAATGGAGGTGCTCTTCCCTTGGTTTGGGGAAATAAGGACTAAGTGCATACCTTTTGCAGAATGAAAGTTGAGCTACTTCAGTAAAGAATGTTACATACTTGCTGTTACAGTCACTTACACTGAGTTGACAGTTTATTAAGTACACTTGTCTGGTACCATGTTGTGCATCCTTTGGCTTTCAGAATTGCATGAATTTATCAAGGCATAGATTGTACAAGCTGCTGGAAACATTGTGCTGGAATGCTGTATCATGTGGAAATGATTGTTTTGGCATAGTAGCTACAAATTGGACGGCTGCACGGTCTTGCTGCAAACAGCACTTTCCACCACATCCCAAAAGCTGCTTGAGAGGGTTGAGATCCAGGGACTGTGCAGGCCACTGAAGCAATGAAAACATGTTCTGGAACCATTTGGTGATGAAACCTTTGTTCATCCAAGTTTGGAAAAACTTTAGTCACAAAGAGATTAACTTACGTCAGCAATGAAGTTCAGGTACATTACGTTGTGCCATTCAGATGTTCTTTTTTGGGTATCAGGGCCCCATAATGTGTGCCAGGAAAATTCCCCACACACCACACTACCACCAGCAGCCTGTACTGTTGGCACCAAACAGGATAACTTTATGGACTTGTGCTGGTTGTGCCAAATTCTGATTCTTCTGTCAGCATGATGCAAAAAGTACTTGGGTTTGTCTGACCAGACAACTTCTTTCACATTTACAAACAGTCCAGGTTTGAGGGTCCTGTACCTGTCCTGCTGGAGACACGTTTTCTTGCTCTTTACTGACCGACACCGAACACCTACATTTTTGACTGTTGTAGCACATTCAACACAGTGTTCAATATGTGGTGAAGAGACATGCTACACACCAATGTAGAATTTGGATATGAGTTGCCTAGTTGTGGGCCATCCGCTTGCTTACATGACTTTTAAAATACTCCTTTTGCCTGCCCAGTCCACAAGTTGTTTTCATCCACTGGATCATCAGTCACTGGTACACTGGTTTTGTGCACCTTTCTTACAAAACTCTTGAAATGATGGCACAAGAAAAGTCCAGAACTGCAGGCATTTGGAGGATGCTAGAACTGGCACTCAGTGGAACACTAACTGATTTGGGAAATGCTGGTCAGCCCTATTTATACCTCTCATTGTGATAATGTGATATATGACTTGAATATACAGTTTGTGTGAAGGTTGGGGTTGTACCTAATAAACTGGCAACTCAGTGTACAGCATAATGAATTGAAGGTATGCAGCATGTCAAATGCAAATTTACTCCCAGAGTAAAGGGTTCCAGCTCAACTAGATTAGCTTTCACAACAGAAAGGTTTCTTGTAACAGTTTTGACTGTCAGTATTGCTGGTACCTGATATAATCAAATACATTAGGTTTCCTTTTAATCTTTGATCTCTTGGAGGCAACATTACCAAAAAAAGATTTACTGAAAGATGAACATTAAGCAAAATGCTGTGCCATAAACTACATTAATGGTCTATAGAATCTGAGAGACCGTTGAGTTCTAGATAGTGGTGATTATACATTTCACCCAACATGCATGCCATGTCATCTAAGCAGTCATGTTTGAACAACACCTGTTCCACTGATGTTTTTCATCTTTGAACAAGACCTCTTACATCTGTTGGACATTTTGGAGGGAAATTGTGCAGACCCATCACCTTGGCAAAGCTTTCCTTAATAGGAAGCAGACATCAGTGGCTGGAGGCTTGTACTCTGTAGGGGGGTTGGGCCCCAATGTCTGGAAATTCACAGAAATTCACACCATGAGGTGTGATGGCATTTTTGGTGATAATAAGCAACTCTGTGGCTATTATCCCTTGATCCAGTTCTCAGCTTCATATAGCAACACCTGTTTAAAAAAATTGAAGTGTCCATATAGTTTTAATTGAGGCTGTGTAATTGTAAATTGTTCTTTCAATTGTGTTAACCTCACTTGGGTGATAAAGAACAGCTTTATTGAACTAATTCCAATTAAAGGAAATGAAAATAGCATTAAATATGTGTTGGACTCATAACAAATAACACCAAACACAGATTCTGTCATCCCAAGCTTTGAATTTGCATGGCAGTGGGTAGAGTTTGAAACACAAATATCAAGTTTTGGAAAGATGAACCTGTGTGTTCAAGATGCTGGTCACAGTTATTTAAGTACAGCGGCTGTTGACTGATCCTGTCCTCTTTCCAGGCCGTGGCAGTGACTCTGAGTCCGACGCCCCCCAGAGGAAGCTGCCGGACGTGCGCAAGGATGACATGCTGGCGCGCCGTACATCCTACAATGAGCCACGCAGTGTGATGCCTTTCAACCAGTACCTGCCCAACAAGAGCAACCAGAGCACCTATGTGCCCACCCCACTGCGCCGAAAGAAGGCTGAACGTGAGGATGGCCACAAGAGCTGGAGCACTGCCACCTCACCAATAGGAGGGGAGCGCCCCTTCAGGTAAGGATCCCTACATTGCATAAGCTCTGCCCAGCACAAGGCCTACTGACCACTGAACTGGCCCAGCCCTGCATATGCAATATCCCGCCTAGCTCTGTCTTGCTCTGATTATGACAACTGTAGGTGCTGCCCACTGTAGGCCATGCCCTTTATACGCCCTGCCCCACATAGTTTGTGCCCACTATAGGTCCAACCCTTCATATGTTGCTCTAACGTACCCAAGCGTGGTAGACAGCTCTGAGAGTGACATAGATTCCATGTGGTTGGTGTCTGAGTGTATACTGCATACTTTCACTGGACTGCATATATATAAGGACTTCATTGCTTTGGGAAGGATGACCAAGGTAACTGCACAGCAATACAGTCAAACCTTTTTGTGGACAGAAACCAGAACCCTAACACTTCTGTGTGTGAATAGTAGCACGACACAGCAGCTGACTTTGTGTCTAACTGTGGGGCCTTCTAGGGACATGCCATTAGAGGACATTATCATACATTTGTCTACACAGGGAATTGGAACAAGGCAGGTGTACTTTTATAGCGCACGTTGTGTAATTGATGATTTCTCATGTCATTTTTCACAGCCAAACTTCAATTTTATATATAGTATTCTTCCACTATTCAGTTTTTGCCCAGATTTGGATCCTGCATAGACTGAGCAATATTTTTTCTGTATTCCTTGACAAAGCTTTTGAATGTCTTATGAATGAGCCAGCTGTCCTCTGTGCTCTTATACGTTTGAAGGGAATAGGCCTGTCCCTTATGCCTCATTTATTCAAGTGAAAATACAAAAAAGTGTTTAATCATTGTTCCTCAGCCCCAGAACATGTAAGAGACTGAAAGAGATGAAAAAGACCAGTATTTTTCCTAAAAATAAAAATTTCTGGTTCCAGTTGTTCGGTGTTTTGATTTTAAAAATCTGACAGTGAGAGGTTGAAGTGAGGTTGACATGCCCTGAAAGAGGTATCCGTTGGCTCACTGCTACCATTTACCTACCCCACCCTCACCCTAACAAAATGATAGGACCCTTGCTCAGTACATAATACAAAATATTCCCTACTTTGTGAAAGCCACCCAGAGACCATTGATGAGGAGGTCTCTATGCAAGAAGACAGGGAGGAGAGCAGCATAACAGCAAGTAAGAGAATCTTGGAGCCCCAGAAAGAGGCTGAAACCTGGAGCTTGGAAAGCCGGGCAGCTTGGTCTATGAGGGAGTGCACAGACGAGAAAGAAGCAAAGCGGCTGCAGAGGTTGGGGAAGGCGGGGATTCGAGTAATGCCAGCAGCCGTGCGTTATGGCAGGTCAGTGGGACGTGGAATGGATTGGAAAGGAATGGCCAGGAGGAGTGGACTGACAACACTAACAACCATGAGAAAGACGTCCCAGGGATGCAACTGCAGGGGTCCTAGCTCAGACTACAAGGAATGCTCTGAAGATGATGCACTGCTTACCTTTAACCATCAGTACCTGAAATATTAAATCACAATTTGAATGTTGCTATGAGATGGTTGATGGTTGTACTATCAGAGGGTGTGGGCACCCAGTGTTGCATTTTCACTGAAGGTGAAGCTGCAAAGCACCAGGCATGGAGTTTACTGCAACTATAATGGTTTATTGTTCAAAAAGGGGGTTAGCACATGCATGAAAGATTTGGTGTGGTGATGCTTGGATACGGCATTACTCAAAACCTGTATAACTTTCCTGGCTGTTTGAGCTGAACTTTTGAATTTTACTAATGGATCAACCCCTTCCAGACCACTGGGTGATGTGTTGCCTGCATTAGTGGGACAAAACAAAAGATAATTCAGTTTTCAAGAATTGTGTGGTAATACCCCATTGAATGTAATTCCATTTGGTGGGAAAATTATAACCTAGATGCATGAGGCTTGGCAGAAGGAGTTAGCTATTGCTATGTTCTCAGCTGCAAAAACACACCCCAGTGTTGAAAATATTAGTGAATTAGGAACTATATTTGGGTTTGGTTTTGTGTGTGTGTGTGTGTGTGTGTGTGTGTGTGAGTGTGTGCATGCATGCGTGCATGTGTGTGCTCAAGAATGTATGCTGAGTCCCAGTACAGATGTGTTAGACAGAAGATTTCACTGGGGGAATCTTGTCTAGACAGATCTGTATCATTTTGGCAACATGGACAGAGCAATGTAAATTTAGGCTGGTCTCAGTTTCATTTTAGCCAACGCGCTATTTGTTATTGCAGACAATAGTGCGGCTGCATTCGAGAGGTTGTTGGGAGTTCCTTTATTCTGTCTGGCATGGTGTGGCTCATCTCAGTGATGGTTTTGCTGCTTTGCCTTGTGGACAGCTGACTGCATGAAGATGAGGTCTGAAGTGTGGTCTGCAGCACAATGCCCTTCCTCTTTGCATGCATGCTGCCCTCTGCAGGAACACAGGCTACACTACAAGCACAAGCAGTTTAGTACATTCCTTGTAACATTCCATCACTGCCCCAGTATCAGACCCCTGAGCGAAGAGGTGGCCAAAAGCCCCGTTCCGGATATCATCCTGCGGAATACCAGTAACTCCCAGAAAGTCCACCAAGACCACATGTATAACTCAAGGGAGATCAAGGTGGAAGAGGAAGAGGATAAGGAGGAGTCCAAGCGGCCCATGCCAGATGTGGAAAAAGATGACCTAGCTTCACGGCGAGCACGCATGAACCGCTCTGTGCCCAAGCTGCAGCACCAGTTCCTCCCACCTACCTGCAGCAGTAAGGACCGTCAGAAGTGGGAAGGCATTCTTCGGGCTTCCCAGCAGGCCGCTCTGCAGCAGCAGGCACTCAGGTGTGGCTTTTTGACCAGAAATGATGGGTCAGGAGTGCTGGATTGTGCTATGCATGGTTTGTCTGACCAGGACCCCCAATTCTTTGTGCTGTGCCCTCCTCCTGCAAGAAACAAGCAGCTGCTCACAGCCTGTGCACAGGAACCCATGTTGGGCACAGCATCAGTCAGGCCTGACCAACCTGTCACCTGTGTGGCATGGGTGTGTGTGAGCGAGGTCTGACTTGGACCTTCCACGGTGATATTAAACACTTATTACAAGACTTATCACACTGTGCACGAGGTAACAACTTGTTACCAGTAACGGCTATGTAGAGATAAGCATTTACAGCACGATGGGAGACCACTGCCTAATGTGCTGACTGTCTCATGGAGAGATTAATTGCTAATATAATGAAAATAATATAGGTATTTTATGAATATGGACGCAGACCAAAACGACTAATGCGTGTTTTGTGGCCTGGACAACTTTACAGTGATGTGGGGATCATGGAAAAAGTCAGCATTCGTATGGATAACAGAACCTGAAGAGGTTGATCGTGTGTGTCCCTCACCTTGCTGTCTGTACTTGTGTGCATGTGCACTGCTGATCGTTGTCCACCTTGTAGCTTCCTGCCCTATCCTGAGACCACCTTCATCCTGTTTCTTCTTTCACCTCACCTGCTTTTGTTTAGTTGAATGAGTGTGATGTTTTCTCAACTCACTGTACAACTTAATTCTTTCTCATTTTCTATTCCAATCTGTGTTGTCCATGGTGTTTTGTGTGTGTGTGTGTGTGTGTGTGTGTGTGTGTGTGTGTGTTGCAATCATGTTTGGTGTTGTGCTTCCATGGCTGCACTATGTGTGGTAGCGAGCGAGAGGCTGTTTCCCCGGATGCGCCCAACATTCGCAGGGAGAACCCTTTCATGCAGCAGTCTTGGGAGCAAGATGGGGAGGAGAAGGAGGAGGAGGAGAGGGAGAAATGCGTGCAGGGGAGCAGCCCCCAGGCTGTGCCCAATATGCAGAAGGATGACCTGGCTCGAAGGAGAGTTCAAAGTGGGCCGTTGCCTCACAGCGACCCCCTGCAGGCCTTCGTCCAGGCCTCCATCACCCAGTCTGACCTGGACAAGTGGCAACGCCTTAAGATGACCACTGAGCCCAGGTGCTTGTTTACCCTGTCATGTCTGTCCCCCAAGGTTTTTCACCACTGTCAGACAAAAGGATTAATATTAGAAGGTCAATAACATTTTCCTAAGTAGCAACGTAAAAATAATGCTAAAATACTTTCAACAGAACGAGCTAAAATAGTCTTTTGACAGAAGAAAAACTATTGTGTGCCTGATGTTGCTTGTGAGGAGCTCTGCTAGTTCCCTGAGTTATGCCTGTTTGGGTTCAAGTGAAATCTCAGTGGGACAGTAATTCTTGCAGTGCAGGGGTGCATCCGTGAGCCACACTGTGGCAGGACAGTTATGTCTCATATTAGCAAAACAGGGGAGGCCCACTGCACTTTCCTGACTGTGAGGATTTCTCAGGGTTATATTTTTCTTGGACGTACTGTAGTGTCCTCTACTGTTCCACACAGAGTGCAGATGTTTGTCCAGATTTACAGCTTGTAGTACATTGTACTGTTTACATCTTCAGTATGGTAGTTCCCTCACGTTAGTTTTACTACTGTAACATGCACCGTTACCTGTTGTAAGTGAAACCAGTTTTGCAGGTTCTTAAATATACATTACCATCTATTCATTTAGAGAATGTTTTTTTTACAAAGTGTTGTACAGCTCAGAGTAAAAAGAGAGACTGAAAGCCTGTAATGAGGGAAGGGTAAGTTCCACCAAGACTTGAACTTGGGTCACTGGATTGAAAGGCCAAAGTGCTGACCATTACACAGCAGAACCAAAATTTATTAACTCAAACAGGGTTGTTGAGTGCTTGCTGCCAGTTGTTCAAGGTGCAACACTTTATGTCCACATTGCTTGGTCACCAAGTGGCTGTGTTGCCAAGCTGGTTGTCTTCATCTCAAAGAAGGAATCTTAATAATGAGCCATCTCCTCACATTCCACCACAGTGAGAATGAGTTGGACACATCCAATACCAACACTCGTAAAGAGACCATCTTCATACAGAAGCGCCCGGGTGTGGAAGGGATGGTGGAGAAGCAAGGGCAGGAAAGTGACCAGGGAAGTAGCCCCCAGACCTTGCCCAACATGCAAAAGGATGACCTGGCCCAAAGGAGAGCCCAGAGTGGTCCCCTGCCCAACAGAGACCCCTTGCAAGCCTTTGTCCAGGCCTCCATCACCCAGTCTGACTTGGAGAAGTGGCAACGCCTTAAGATGACCACTGAGCCCAGGTGCCTGCTTGCCTTTAATTTTTACCTATTTTTGCTGAGCACTTTCAGGGCTCACTGTCAGCATTTTACTTACATTTTCAGACAGAAAGTAGTTACCTTATCAGTGGTATGGTGGCGCAGTGGGTAGCTCTGTTGCCTCATAGCCACTGTGGTGTTTAAGCACAAGTTTGAATGTACCTCAACCTGTGTGGAGTTTGTATGTTCTCCTTGTGTAAGCATGGCTTCCCTTAAGTAGTCAAAAGCCATGCTTTTTAGTTTATTTGGCAACTATTAATACTTCATACTGTGTGACTGTGTCTGGGTGTGGCTACCTGCGATGGACTGCCTTCCTGCCCATGGTGTACCCCCTTCCTTGTCTTGAGCCCTGTTATTCTGGGGAAGGCTCAGTATTGCTATAAGGCTGACCAGGACAAGTGTTTAATGATAGATGCATGGAAGAAGTTACATTATCCCAAAACAAGACATAAATTTCTCTTTAGATGGTATTGGCTAATAAGTGTTGGGATATTAAATGTCTAGAAAGGATATCAAACAGCTTTTTTGCATTAGGATGTTAGATGACTCAGGTTAAACACTGCTGCTAAAGAGTGACTCTTATTTATGAGACTGGTATGTCTTCTGGGTCATTGACGTTGGTGGATGCAGCTGGGTGTCAACTGCATTGTTTTATACCAGTCACTCTGAAAAGAAGCCACAAACACTATAGATGCATGCGAAAAAGCCAAGGGCTGTGGGTAATGGCTGACAGTACCCTTTACTGTAGATTTTGATGGAAGCAACTGTTTGCTTTGGAGCAGTCTTTGAATTGAAGACATTTATCATTCCCTCTAGAGTTTTTCTGCAAACAGCTTCCTGGATTCTGTGTGGAAGGTCATTAACTGGTGTAAACAGGGGTGACTTGGCAGACACTAGCGAATGCATGCCTGAGGGAATAGAGTGATGTACGTTGCCTGGTGGTGACGGAGGAAAACTCCGCTGCTTGGGGACAGTGGTCCACCACATACGTCAGAGACTTGGGCAGAAGGGTCTAACTGGCTCTGCTCCAGCTACCAGGGAAACCGGCATTTGTACTTTTTGAAACTATAACTGTCGGTGAAACATACTGCACCAGCCACCTTTTTACTTTGGGCGTCACCAGCGTACTTTGTGTTTTGTTGAGCTAAGTTTGCAGCTCATTAGTTTTTGTGTCGCCCCTGCTGTAACTATGCTATTCTTCCACTATCTGTATAATGAGGATTCTTCACACCCCACACTACCCCACACTACCCCATGCCACCTTGCACGCTGACCATCACACACTTTTTCTTTGTCAGTTAAACACACCACTGTTCCCGCCATGACTTTTGTGTTTTATTTTATTTCATCTCCCTGACCTTTTACACTGTTCTAATACTATTTGTCCTGCATTCTGCCCTCCGCACCCCTTGGTCTGGTGGTCTGGGGTGCAGCGAGGCACTCAAGGTGCCTGTTTGCCAGGCCTGCCTAGAAAAGGGCTCCCAGCCCCCTGCCATCCTGGCAGAGACAGCGGCGAAGGATGACCTCGCCAGCCGCCGTGCTCGTGCAAACCAGCGCCCGCCCGGCAACAGGCAGCGCTTCGTGCACTTCGGGCCTGTCACCGAGATCGACCAGCAATGCTGGCAGAAGCTGAGCATTGCACGTCCTGGGGAGGAGGATGAGGGGGAGGGGCTTGGGGCCAAGCCAGGCAATGAGGCCGCCACTCTCCGCCGCCTTCTGTCCGCTGCCCCCGTGGCTACACCTGCCATCGGCCTGAGCTCCCAGGTTACTGAGCGGGCCAGGTATGCCTGGCGTGCGCTATGCTATGCTGCGTGATGCTGGAATTCAGGCAAATCTTCACAAATGCACAGAGAGCTGGGGCAGATTGCAGTGATCACTGCTACGTTGTGCTGAGCTAATTCTCTGTGCAGTATATGTGCTATATAGCATATTAGGTGTGGACTGTGCTGAGGCCCTGTGGTTCATCTGTGGCAAACACGGTTTTCGTATGCTACACTGCTGTGTTCTGCTTGACCGTGCTAATAATACTGTAGGTCCCTCTTATTTTTGAAACCACTGCAGTGTTTAAAATGCTTTCCATTTGCAGCTTAAGAGTATTACATTGGTATGTTTTCCCATTACCCCTTCAAATGAGCATGTAGGCAGTGTTGTCAGTCATAGTGAGGTTGCTATGGTGGGCTCTATCTGTGCCCTCTCAGTGTAAAATACTGGTTGGTGGTTTGTAACTGAAATATATCAAAAACTAAATTGGCAATTTTTTTCCTGTCTGACTTTTTAAACTGCAACGGAAAGTAGGTACGTGAGAGTGGTATGCAAATTTGCTGCACAGCTGTGGGCTCTGCTTCACAAACCTTTCCCGTGTGGTCCCTGGCATCACTTTCTCTCCTTCTTATTATCTCTTGTGTTTCGGTCCACCTAAGTGCCCTGAGTGGTGATGAAGCAGCACAGCCTCTGACCCCAGCAGAGCTGGCGCAGAGGGAGAATAAGGCTCTAGATGAGAAGTTGGCCCAGTATAGGGAGCAAGAAGAAGAGGAGGACACGGATAGGGAGGAGAGGGTCCCTGACCTGGAGAAAGACGACATGCTGGCCCGCAGGACCGGAGTGTTCCAGAAACAGACGGGTGGCACCACATTCAACAAGTTCCTCCCTCTACCAGGATCCAAGCTACAGACCAGAAAGGACATTGTCCCTGTCAGCCTCGAGGCCAGAAGAGATGCTACAGGAGGTGTTGTTAATAAGAAGGAGCATCCATACAGAGAACTGAGCCCCACCTGCTCTAAAACAAGGAAGGAGCCAAGGTGGGAGGGATGACAGCTGGTGTGACCTTAGCGATTGACACATGTAGGCTTCTAACGTGTGTGCCGTGTGTTGCTGTGACTAACCTGAGCCTCATATTTTATTATCTCTTATTACTGCATGAAAAGACACGTTTATTTAGTGTGACTCACAGTGGTAGGTTGGTACAAATCAAACAGACTTACAAGGTCATAGGGTGACAATCCAATGACAGATGAAATATTGTATTGCAGATGATCAGACTCACACCAGAGTGACAAGACATAATCATAACAAAAAGTTATAAAGTAAGAACAATGGCTTAAAGATAAAATCAAGTTGTAACAAAGTACAGGTAAAGAATATGGTGAGGTACTAGGGTAAAGATGAATAAGACAGAAGAGTGGAATTAGTATACAAACTACATGGAAATGAATGCTGCATTGGCCTTTTGTGTAGTAAACAAGAGGGATATATGGTAACTACTGAGCTCGTAACCTTAACTAGTACCTTACCTATGTTTTACCCAGATTTTTTCTTTTTGTGTCTAATCCCAAATCACAAACTGATTCTATAGCCTATCCCCAGTAAATCTTTGAGATCTGCTAGTTCACAGCATCATGGTTTGGTTTTGGCATGATAGATAAAAATCTGACTAAAAAAGGTGTGCCTCAGGGCACCATACATGGACACTGTGAAGGAGTAAGAGGTTGGCATTTCCCACCACAGTGCTACCAGAGCAGAGTTCTGGCTTCAGGAGCCTCAAGCAAAAGCCAGTGGAATTGTCCTCCCGAACCATGACACAAAAGTCATTGACCGTGCCAATGTCCGGTCCGAAAATGAGGATGAAGAAAATGACGCAGATGAGCTGTTACCAGATTTGGAGAAAGATGATATGCATGCGCGCCGGACTGGCGTGTTTCAGAAGGCAGCTGGACCAACCTTTAACAGTTTTCTTCCGATGCCTGGGTCTGTTAAGTACAAAGCAACACCTGTTGCAGTCCCTGGGTCCACTTTCAGCAGGCCGGTGGAACACAGAGAAGTGTCAGCCACCGAAAGGTCAGAACAAATAATTCCCTTCCATTTATGTGTCTGTTGTTTTTAGATATGTGTCTCTGGGAATTTTGATGGTGAAGCTTCTTTTTAAAGCAGCATAAAACTATATGGTTAGGAGTTCAAGGGTATCTGACATCATTAATGAATATCTTCTAAGGATTTCTCATTCGGTGTGACTTTCAGTAATGGCAGTCATCAAAATGTCAAAGAATCCTTTAAAAACATCCTTGATTTTTTTTTTTAAAGGTGGCATAAAATAAAATTTAAAAAGAAATGTTTCATGACCATTATACAGACAAGTCAGCCATGGCTGCTTCCCGTAATTCTGGTTGTCCAGTTGTTTAATTTTTTTTGTTCAAAACAACTAAGTTATTTGCTGTGGAAAAAAGGGACATAATGAATAGCATTTTATATGTCACAAGGTTTTGTTTTTGTTTCATTTAAACATAATTAATGCTTGTGTTTTTTGGCCCCCTGCATATTTTCTTTGCCTTTTGTTTATCTGACTTATGGAGTGTAAATAGTGCTTTGTCCTCACATGGCTACCAAATCCCCACACTCCCTGCATCCTGTAACTCGCTAATTTTTTTAGCAGTAGCACAAGCATTTCCCACTCGACAGAGGTATACCGAACGCCTAACACCTCTGTGATGGTGACAAGCCATTTGGAGAGGACCCCTAAGGGCATTCCTAGAAGTTCTCCTAAAGTGACAAACAAAGAAGAGGTGGACAGAGGCAGGACACCAGCATCCCCTTCGCTCGACATAGAGAAAGATGACACTTGGTTCTACTGCACCCTGCCTTCTGTTGAACCCATCACCCTCCGCCCCATGCACTTCCCTCTCATGCCAGCAACTCACCAGGGTGGGACAGGGCAGGCTGAGACCAAGGGGGACACACCACAGCGGAGACCTTCCTGGTTAGATGATGATCTACCCCCAATGTGAGATACCACACCCCCTCTGATACAAGCCACTGATTGCCAAAGCTGTGGAAAATGTCTTATTGTACAAATGTCTAACATGGCTGGAGCAGGTGTTACAGCACTGTGCTCATTAACACGTGGACTGTGTGTTTGACAGTGGTTTGTCTTGGTTGCCAAGAGACAGAGTGTCGTAAGCACACCAGAGAAGTGCACCCTGTGTTTGCGGTTAAAGCAGTGGTATAAAAACACGTCCCTCTCTGCCCTTGGGATGATGGCTACCTTCTGCATGCCAGTTCTCTGGACCACAAACAGTCTCTTTTGAACCTCACCTGAATAGAATAGATTTGTTTCAATTTTAGACTAATTTCATCAGTTTTTTGCCTGCTGTAATTGTCGATTTGATTTGTGTTTTTTTTAAGTTGAACCACTATGTGCATCCAGCCTGCATGTGACTGCATGGCTGCTCTTTCCAGAACAGTCTGGTCTGGAAATAGGAAGTCTAAGTGGTGGTGTGGGATTGGCCAAGCTGCCTGAGTGTGGGACTGGCAGAGTTTCAGCCTCCTGACACTGACAGGGTCCCTGAGGATGAAGATCCCAACCAGTGGTTTCCAGTGTACCTCACCATAGCATCTAGCTCATTCTGCATGGAAAATAATCAATAAATGGAGTAGGCAATGGAGATTCCTTCTTCCTCATCTTTGCATTTGCTGTTATTTTAATTTACTCTTTGGAGCATGATGTAGATAATATGCAGACACCCTGGAAAATGCCCAGCTTAACACTGCATGAACCCTGAGCTGATAAACCTGGACTGGACTCTGTGTGACCATTATGAAATATATTAAAGGTGCAATCTCAAAATTGCATATTTTCATAAATCATTGAGGAATGAAGAAAACTGTGCGTGCGTGCGTGCGTGCGTGCGTGCGTGCGTGTGTGTGTGTAATTTTAGTTTTATGTACAGATCACACAGTATTGATTCCCAGTGTTCTGCAGATTTGAAAACAAGTTGTGATGTCATCGACATTCTGATAACTACAGAAACAGCCCAAATATCAAATTTCTTTTCCTGTGCTTTCCTGCAGCAAAATTGCAAGCCACAATTTCACTTCCTCTGCAAACTGGATCACAGGCTTTGTACAGTTGAGTTCCTATTTGGAGGATGAAGTAGGAACTCAACTTGCAAAATCTCTCACCTGATTATTGTATCAAAAAGAAAATTAGATGCTGAAGGTCCGACAGGGAAAGTGGAAAGTGACGTGTACATGTAACAATACCAAAAATAGGATGTGGCGTGATTGTGGAGGCTGGTTATTTTGTCTAAGAGCGCCATCTAGAGTTTGGTGATAGGTATTGTAATGGTCTTGTGTTCCCACGACTGGAGCATGTTGGTGCTTTCCACAAGCGCTGATAATGTCTGCCCCATGTTAGCTGTGACAAGTTCTGGAAGGTTCCTTCACTCTGCTGTGATTTGGTCTCCTACAGCAAATGGGGGGCGGTGCCCTAGTGAAACATTCGTCAACCTTTTTGTTTGTGTCTGTTCTCCACTCTGCCCTGTGTGAACTACATCATCTGTCCTCTTTTGTGCTCTTTTTTGTTTTTGCCTTTTTTAGATTGAGCCACAGAGCTACTAATGTGTCAGATGACCCAGAGTAAGTCTGTTAACCCGGCGCTGCTCCCACCTCCACAGACTAATCTGCATGCCTGTGTGGCCTTGGGCTCCTGTCGTGTGCCAGCCTTACCATCGTGCTCCTGCTCACACAAGCACATGCAGACACGTGCACAAGTATCAGTCCCATCATGCCTTGCAACAGATTCTTCCCCAGCACACGTTTCTCTTCAAATGCTAGTGACCCCCAGTATTTTAGCTATTAATACATGGGATATATATACGTAGTTCTGGCAAATATAGAAATTCCCAAATGCAGTTTCTCCTCTGAATTTTACAACATTTTTTGTTAAACTTTTCAAATCCAGCGTTTACTTGTGGTTTCTCTTAGGAATCAGCAAACCACAAGCTCCCCAATAAAACATTTTAGATCTTTGATGCTAGGTGACCACATTTATGAACTAGGTTTGCAAAATCTATGGTTTGTGTGTCGTGGCACAGAAAGCACATGTGCATGCGTTTCACTTCACTGTCTGAGTATGAGATGAGCACAGACAGTCATTCAGTGGGAATTCCAGCTGCTCCGCTCTGATCATCTGCACACAACTCAGGCTGCATATCTATTGCTGCTCTTGTTTATTACACTAAACATTGAAGTTTAACCCTTCTGTGCTTGTTAGACACTATCAGGAGGTTATGTGGGCTCACAGACTGATGTAGACTGGGGCCCTAGAGGGCTTACTTCATTTAAGGTAGGATTATGGGGCTTATTCATTGTTTATTGTTTTTTTTTCCATCATGCAAATTAAAACCAGATTCTACGTTTGAATAGATGATTTTTGGTCTTGTTCCTGCTCTGTGAAACAGAAAATTGAAAAACATAATTAGTTTTCAAATTTTTATAACTTCAGATGGCCAAACTGTGGTGAGCTTTTTGTTCTTAAATCACAAATACAGTACAGTTTTTCATCTCTACCCATTATGTTAAAGCGGTTGTAATTAATGACTTTAAATTTTCCTCATTTATACGGCTGTATATTTTACTGAACCAGCTCAGTTTAAGTGCCTTTGCCAGTGACACTTTCCTGTTACGTCAACTGAAAGCATCAATTTTGCAGGTCTGTATCCTTAGCATCTGCATTGCCAGCTTCTCCATTCTGACATCTGGTGAAAGATGAAGGGAACTTGCCTAGTGATCCAATTCACTAAGTAATCCACCTCCTTGATTCTTTAGCTGAAACCTAATTTTTGTCCAAGAACAGCTGTGAGGGACCTGCGCACATAACCTGCATTTACACATCCAGAGCAATCTTCTTACTTTGACTGCTTCTTGTTGCTTTGGCCTTGTGATCCAGAGTTTATGCAAGTTCATGCAATACAATTGCCCATTTCGAGTCCAGAACACTGTGTTCCTCCATGTTAAAGTTTCCTTGGGATGGATGTTCCAAAGATAGAGGCTGTTTGTGACTTTTTTCTTCTTGCTTCTGTACTGGGACATGTGATGTTCCTCAGGAAAAAAAATCACCTTAACTGAAAGATACAGAGAGCAGAAACAGTATGTGTATTGTTCCAAAAAGAACGTATGAGACTGATATGACACCGTACAAATAGCATTTAAACAACAAATGTATTTTTATAAAGGAAATGTTCAAATATGAACAGTTTTGCAGGAGCAGATTGTCTGTTTCCTCTATACCATGTGTGTGGCATCAACATAACATTCTCCCTACATCAGCCGTGTGAACAACCTTCCCAAAGTAACAAGAAGTAACATACTAGGTCTTTTTGCATTTATTTTATTTACATGCTCAGAGCATGTTTTTAAAGTGTTTTAAGCTTTTGGTTAACACTCTTCCTTGCAGTTGGTCCATATGACTTCTTGTAATCAAAAGTCAAACTGAAAATTTCAAGGAGTGGATGTGACCATGTCTATCTTTCTTGTTTGCCCTCATGCCTGTGCAGGAGCGTAAGCATGACCGACATGCGGTATGAGGAGGAAGCCATGCTGCAACCACACAGCCAGACACGCCACGAGCTCATGCATAACCAGTACAATAAGATGCAAGAAGAGGAGAACCACTGGCAGGATGTGAGTACCATGGTAGGGACAGCAGTGTCAGTGTGAATTGGTATGGACTTGATATTTTGCCAAAGTAAATGTATCACTCAGGAATCCTCTTGGATTTAACTTCTTGTAGCGTGAAATGAGTTACGTTGTAGTTTATATTTACATTTATTCAGTTGGCAGGCATATTTCTTTAAAGTGACACACAACTCAGGGAAAGGACAGCACCTGTTAACTAGTGCTCTTGCCTCACTGTACCTGGGCAGTATGAGAAGATGAGGGTTTGATTCCTGTTTAGTCTTCTTGAAGTTAACACGTTTTCTCTGTGTTCATGTACATTTCCCATCCCAGTACAAAGATTTGTGTTTCACGGGCACTGGTAACTACACTGCTCTTAGTGTATGTGAGTTACATTGCTCTGGTCTATAGAAAAGTGAGTGTCTGTAGGGAATTTAGTGCAGTGTTTCTAGCACTGTTAGTCACCTTGAATAAAAAGCTGTCAGTTAAATGCAGCATAGTTTTCATTGTAAGTTACTTTGGTGAAAAGATTCTACTAAATGATGGCTCTGGGTGGTGTTTTTGGTTATGACTGTGATGAAGCTGATCACAGGAAAGTTAGCTGCTTTATAAATGGCCACCATATCAGTTCTGATGCCCTTGTTGATACACACTAAGGATTTGGCCCGCTGGAAAAGTCGTAGAAGGAGTGCTTCCCAGGACTTGATCAAGAAGGAGGAGGAAAGGAAGATGATGGAGAAGCTGATGAGTGGAGATGGCAGCCAATCTCATAGAAGAAAGAGCATCAAGACTTACAAGGAGATTGTGGAGGAGAAGTAAGGGAGAGAAGCATGTGGCCTCTATCTGTCTCGTTTCTCCATTTGACTGTTTCCTCTCCCTTGTTTTTGACCGAGGTTACAGTCTCATTTGATCTGTTTGCCCATCTCCTTCATAGGGAGCGACGAGAGCAGGAGCTGCACGAGGCTTATCGAAATGCACGCACCCCAGAGGAGGCTGCCACCATACTTCAGCGCTATGCCCTGCGATTCACTATCAGCGAGGCCGTGTTGGAGCGGCTACAGCTGCCCAGACAGCCAGAATGCAGCTTGGTGGTGAACCCATCTGCTTCCTCTACTTCCTTGCAGCTCCATTCTACTGCTCTGCTGTCTGCCGGCCAAGACCCTGGTCTCATGAAGTACCTACGGCAGCAGTCTGCACCCGTGCCCAAGTTTACTTCCACAATGGAGACCATGGTGGGCAGAGTCCCAGATAACCAGACCCAGATGCAGGCTGTCACCCCTGACCCTGTCCCTACCCACACAGTCCTGCCTAAGACAGTACCACTTCTGACCCCCAAACCTTACAGCCAGCCCAGGAGTTCTCAAGCAGGGCTCAAGTCAGTGATGGTACGGCCCTCTGTAATTACGAACACTATACTTAGCATGCTACCCTGTCCAGAACACTAGCTGTTATGGCAATTTTGCAGTGAACCCTACCTCCTGTAGTGCTGGTTCACAATACTGCTTTGTGTTGGGTGTTTATTCTACATTATGAAAGGTATAACTAGTTTATTTTGTATTATGTTACACATGCGCAGTTTTCTAGCTCTATTTTGTGCGAGATACTGTATTAATAACCTCAAACAGTGCTGTTTCTTTCACTTCCATTTCTCAAGAATACATTTACTGTACAGCAGGAGCTGAAGTATTACTGAATAGATGCCTTTTACTGAGTTTTCTTTGTTACTTTTCAAAAACTGTGAGGCAGATTGCAGCACTGGATATTTTGCATTAGTATTTCAGCATCCATTATAGTATTTACTCATAATCTACTCCAATCTACTGATGGTTTATAAGGCTTTTCTACACATTCTGTACAACTGCGTTTTGACTTGATCATCAGTACTGTGCCCTGCCCAAACCTACATCTGGATTTTTTGGAGTAAACGTTACGCTGCACCCAACTGTCTCATGAATGTCAGATTCCCTATTCACAAATGAAGGGAAAAGCATTCCCTTTCTTCATCTCAAGTGTGGGAGTGTCTTGCAGCAACATGGTGGCACTTATTGAATTGGCAGCTGTGTTTTGTGTTTGACACCCACAGCTAATAAGTGGGCCTGCTCTTTACAAAGTAGGATCCTTGTGACACAAAGAGTCATGTGGCCAGACTGACCAGCTTCTATTCATGCCCAGGAGTCTTCAGTAACTTCTTAAAGCTTCTTCTCTAACAATTAAAGAATTCATTTGCAGCACATTTGCTATTGCTCAACTCATTAAGATGTGTGTCTCCTCTATAAAGGTTTTCTTTCAAACTAGGCATGTGAACACAAATTTAAAGGAAGAACTTGTAGTATGAGTGTACTTTTGTCTTTGTAAAATTTTTTTCTTTGTATGAAAGAAATGTTGCTTTCAGTATTTATGTTTTGTGAATTTTGTGAACGGAGACAGGCTCCATATGTCACAGTCTGCTGCATTTGTGCATTTCTAGCATTTACATTGCCAGTTAGCAGTGGGAAATCTGTTTCCATGATGCAAATACAGAAGTAGGAGGGCTTTGCTGAACTATGTGCTGCTCCTGTCTCCAGGCTGATGGGATGGCGCGTGTCAATGGAGAGACAGGCCTGTCATCAGGGTCAGTTGGAGACACTGTGGACCAGGGTAGGACTGGGGGCGCATCACCTGGAAGAACAGTGGCTTTCACACCACCTTCCCCAGTTCAGACCCCAAACAGGCCCATGAAAGAGCCACAGGAGCTGGGAGGGAGTGACGAGCCCAAAGAAGCCCACCAGAATCCCAGTGTGGACCACTTGCCCACAAACAAAACCCCAGAGACAGGGCACCAGAAAAGCACCAGGGCAGCAACACCCCCAGTTCCCACAGTGCCAAACCCTGCTCCAGTCCGACCCACGTCACTGCCTACGGTAAACACCACTTCCCTCCAGTAAACTGGGTGGTGTTGCTTTATCCCTTGCTACTTAAATTGAGAATTCATGCATTTATCAGTTTAAAAACTAAGACCAGATTCAATGTACCAGTCTTTTAATACAAAATATTATTTTCTTGCTTAATTAAAGTTTTATCACAACTTAAGTTAGTTATTGCAAGGTGTAATTATTATGCTAGTCATTGTAGAGAATATACAGGTACAGAAATAGTATTCATATGAAAAACTAGAAGGTAACCCTATCTTGCTCAAATGTATAGAGCTGTAGTGTTTGCATTCTAGAACTAAGGAGCTACTTCTTTTCCCAGAACAGAATATTTTTGTTGGTTAGAATGTTTGTTGCAGATTGCCGAATCTTTGTGTTCATTGTGCCACAGAGTGGACTCTGCACGGAAATTGAAGTCAGCACTGTAGCTGCACAAGAGGGACAAGATGAAGGAAAAAAGCAACCAGTTGAACAGCCACCCTTAGCAGGTCTGACTTTGTGCCTCTTTCCTGGAGGAGCCCCGCCTCCTAGTGGCCACTGCCAGAACTGCAGATAGTTTCATTCTACTGCTGTGGACCTGCTGGCAGGTTGGCACAGAAAGTAACACTGGTACTGTGCCTCAGCTGTGCGTTTGGGCATAGGTTTGAATCCATTTCAGGGTGTGTGGAGTTTGTGTTTGCCCTGTGCTCACAAACCAAAGACGTGAAAGAAAGTGATAAACCACTTTTGCACCTGCCCTTACTATGAAAACTGTATTTGTGCTTTCTGGGTCAAATCCTTTTCAGTGGCATTTACCCCATCTGCACATGTTTTTGTTTAGACTTTTACCCAGCAAAAAATACAACTTTCTTTATAATCCTCACTGTGATGATAGATTGTCTGTTTCATTAAGTGCATTTTGAAGATGTCTTGTGCTAAAAGACCTTACCTGACCCAGCTAAAGGCTAATAATCAGTGTCATAATTTTAAAAAATAGACAATAAATTCATGAAAGATACATAAGGGTGTGTTCTTTTTATCTAATATATTTGAACTGATTTTTTAAAAAAATGTTAAATGAAATACCACAGTAACTATCTAGCTCAAAATGTTGAGTTATTTGTACATAGCTCAGTAATGTAGGACAGTACAGGCTCCTCTCGCTCCCCTGGTGTAACACTTGGATGTGATGTGGTTCCAGAAGATGAGCAAGACAAGCAAGCAGAAGATGAGGTCAGCAGCATGCAGGTGGACCAGAGCAGTATGGCAGTGACAGCCACAGAACCCCTGCCAGAGATGGCCCAGAGCCTCAAAATCCTTGACATGTCCATCAGTACAGAGGTGGGTCACGGCCTGCATGACTCAGCAAACAATGAGTCTCAACCTAAATAGTGTTAGTTGCGATATAATTATTTTGTGCCTTCAAATGAGCTTTTTTGTGTTTGTTTTATTTAATTCTGCTGTTTTCAACACCTGTGCTGTCACTTTAGTTTTGTAGCAATGTGGCTTGTAATTCTTGATAACCTGGTTGTGTCTTTCCAGACACAGCTGAGCAGCTCTGCATCAGACAGCATGCAGAGAGGATCAGATGATGAGCTCTCCATCCTGTCTGCTCCAGGGAGAGCCGAAGCACTCACAACCAGCCCTCAGGTGTCCTGTGAGTCATCTGGGACAGGTAATGAAACACCAGGTCACTGAGTGGTGCTTTTAGCACAGCTTCTCCAAGGTTGCCGATTGCTCATGACAACATTAAAATTAACTCCACCACAAATCAGGTGAAATGGGGTAAAACAAAATAGTCCCAATGGGCAGAAAGAAAGTGCGGATCTTGGGTGATTAACTCTTCAGACGCTATTTTCTTTAAACTCTCTGATTTTGCTGTTTTTTCTTTCTTACTACATGTCACACAGTCGCCTCACAATTTTGATATCTATTTCCCCTTCTCTCCTCCGTGCCCTTGACTTGTGCTTGGGCGTGGTGTAGAGTTGGCTTACAGTGCCGATAACGCTAGGTTACGCTGGGAGTTCTTCGCCCTGCCAGGTAAAACCCCTCTGTGACTGGCTGGCCACTGCCCAAGCAGGCGTCATCGTAGGCTAACTGGCAGTCTGTGGTGACCCTCCCACCGTCTGTCCCTCCTCAATCTCCACCCACTGTCCCTTATGTTCTCGCTCTTCAAATACAGTATGAGCTGCCTTAAAATACTGTATATCCTGTATCTGTATGTCTTCTCCAGGCTTGTCCAGTCACAGTGTCATAGATGCTATTTCTGCTGTTTGTTTCACAATTTTCCTCACTGTTTTTCATGGTTTCACTTTCTTAGCACATTAAAGTCTGTTCTGTCATACAGTACCTCTACTAACTTTGTGCACTTCGCTAGCATTTTTGCAAATTTTTTGTTTATTTCTGTTCCCGTGGGTTGGAGTTTAAAGCTGCTTCTTAGATGTACACAGTAATAGTAGTGCTCTAAATGCGTACTTGATGAAATGGAGCTTAATGAAGTGACAGTATAAGAGGGCATTAATATAGTATGCTGCATATATGGAGCTTGAAAACTGCATGTGCAACATAATACAACAGGTTAGTTATACATTAAATAATGATGAATAAACACTGAAAATTGTCTGTTCAACAGCTTCAAAAATATTCCTCCATCTATTATTGTTAATTGCTTATTGCTGAACAAGGTTGCAGCAGTTCAGAATCTGTCCCAGGTTCTCTGGATGCCAGGTTATGAAAGTACCCTTGGATGGGCCTCCATTACATTACAGGGTGGCCACCTCCACTCACAGGCAAAATGCGCAATTTGGAGTGACCAATTAACCTGAAGGATGTGTATGGACTGTGGGAGTAAAGTGAAGCACCTGAAGGAAACCCCTCGCAGACCTGGAGAGAACATGCAAACTGGAAGGATCACTATTCGCTGAGCCACTGTGCCTCCTGTAACAAATGTAAAATTTAAAAAAAAAATGTGTTGGAAACAAAAAGATGGGAGAGCACACCCAAGCTTAATGAAATGAACTGTGCATTTTAATAGTGACGTGCAGTCACATTTCGACAACTTGCCTTCTTCAGTGCATGTGTCTGTTGCATTTTAGGTACTCTCACTCAGCCATGTGACAGGGTGTGATGTCAAACCACAGCTGCTGATAATCCTAAGAATGGAGTTTTAAACACATAAATTTAAAATTGCAGGAACAGAGTTGTACCAATGAAAAAAAAGACAATAACCGGACATTGCTCCTGGAAATATTTTTGGGAACGTTAGCACTCTTCCTCTTTTCAAAGTATGTCTTGAAATCTTTAAATTGTTTATTAAATATGGTAAATTATGATTAATTCCTCAGTGGGCTAAAACAAAAGAGTGCAATGGTGAAACAGCATTATAGGATGTACCCCTAACAGAGGTATTACTATGAGTGTTTATGTATACTGCTTTTATCCATACAAAGAAAGTCAAATGGAAGGAGGAAAAGTTCTCAAATAACTTGTTTAGTCACAAATGAGAGCTGCTGAGCTCATCTCCATGGCTGTGTGTTAAGCCCTGCCTGGAAGGACAGCCTGAGAGGCTGCTGAAGGTCAAGGAGATGTGACCTTTGTGTGGGAAGACAGTCAGTCCCTCTTTTTGTGGTGGTAGTTTCTGTTGTCCACATCACCCACATCCCCAGTTCTCTCTTGCCTTCTCTTTCTGATCCCCTGTCCCACCAATCTGAAGTGTGGAACTGCTGAATTGGACATGACGTGACTAGTCGGCTGACTTCTTCCACACCAATAATGGTGTTTTTCTGCACTCCAGATGAGATAGTCAAATCAAATGTAACTAACCGGGGAGTTCAGTCAGTACATGGCAATTCAGCTTTCCTTGACATTTGGTTTATTTCATATCACTTGGTTTTTGATGTCACTTTAAGTCCAGTGTTTAACACAGCTTTATTTTTCAGTGTGTTTATTTTACCTCTGTACCATCTACGGGGTGTAAATCCTTGTAAGCTCAATTGTGCCTTGGATCTGCACTGACTTGTGTACTTGTGAAAACAGTTCAAACAGAAAACAGTGCATTTTTGTTCAAAAATATTGTGCATCCTTTGATTCACCTTACTTCTGCTTTTTTACAGATGTTCTGGGGAAGGATGCTATGAGTGTAAGTAACCCAAGAGGATGTCCTACTCGGTGAAATGATGCAAAATGTGTCAAAAATGTAACTCATTTCAGTTTTTTCTCACCTGGCTTTTAGCAAATGATCAGTGTATAAATCAGTTTTACAGACCTAATAGTCTATTTTTTGTGTTTGAACAGCACACAGCAGTTTACTGAACTTTCATTAAATTTTGAAGAAATGTGTAGATGTAAAGAAAATGTTTATTGCTTTTGCTGCTGTCTCAGATGTAAGGATCAGTACAGGTATCCCCCTGCCTACGAGCATAATACCTTTCTGGAAACTGATTCATAATGTGATTTTTTTAAGTTCTCAGTCTTAATTATTAAGTCTTAATTAATTAGGACAAAATTATCAGTAACTCAGTGGGAAAAATTTTTAAGTGTTTTTGGGTCCTCAAAGTCACCCCCATGTTTGCTCAAGTAACAAAATAACCAATCAAAATAAGGATAAATAATAACCTATATAAAAACAGGCAGTGTACAGCAGTATACAACAATGTAATGATAATATTGATAAACTGACATGAAATGACACATGAGAACCACCAAGCACAACTTGAAGTGAAGATTCAGTGACAGTAACTGCAGACAAGAACAAGGAGTGGCTGTGGATACACACACACACACACACACACACACACACACACCTATGTCCAGTCAGGGCCAAATTGTACTCATATTCTAGCTGTCACTAATTTATCACACATACACACTCACTGGTTCACTGCACCAGCTGCCGGGTTGAAATTTCTATTCAGATGTTACAGAAAAATCAGCCATATATTTAGTCATAACTCAGTAAAGAGTATTAGATAATTTCACTAATATATGCAAAAACTCAGAAGTCAAAGACTTGTATCCTGAGGGATACCTGTACCTCAACTAGTACTCAGTGGAATTAGTAGAATTCTGAAACTCAGTTACATGCATCAATTAAACAAAATTATGGCCAGATGAGGAAAAATCCACTCCCCGAGGTGTAACCTTCCTCCTCTGTTTGTTCTCTCTATTTTTCTTCTGTCCATTAGACAAGTAGCTTCAGTAGAAAAAAGCGGTAATGAGACCTGCATGTAGAACTAAATAGTAATAGACAGTTGTTCTGTCACCTTCCCTATCTCTTTGTGCCGTGCGCCTGTATTTGTGTGTATCTGTGTTTGCATTGGGGGGCTGGCCTTGTCAGATCCCCTCTCCAATGCTGGGTCTAGTCAAGCGGGTCGACTACTGGTCTTGGGACCCAGAGGAGGAGCGCAAGCGTCAGGAGAGATGGCAACAGGAGCAGGAGCGCATGCTTCAGGTATAGAACCTCAACTATGGGGTCTCTTCAGCACCCAGCTGGCCCTGCACTACTGCAGTCCCTGGGGCCCCGGCTGTCCTGCTTGCGCCTTGGCCACCCGACCTTCTGGTGAAGAGAAGGAACTCTCATGTGCTTAGATTAATCTGCTGTAACCTGCCGCTGTTGCTCAACAATACTGTCTGCTCCCCACCCCCCAAACCCCCCCCCACTCACCTGCTTTCACAGCCCATTAAAAGGCAGTATCAAGGGGTATGTTCTGAGATATGCATGTCACGTTTTGGGCTGTCTGGTACTGTCCAGCAAGCGGCACTTTGCTTGGCATAACAGGAAGCATCATTTCGCAAGACTGCGCATGGCTTCTCTGGATGTCAACCAGGAGAACACTAACACAATGCAGCAAAATGCTCATCAGACTGCTTGCGTAGCTGACCTCAGCTGTCGTGCTGCATACTCAGCTGACTGACCCCATGTGCTTCATTTTAAACCTGAAAAACAAACACTGCTCCTCAAAGGCCATATGGAGAAGAAACAGGCAGATATAATTGGGTTAATGAAACCCTCTGTTTGGTCCACCTTAGTGCATGTTATTAGTGCGGGTTATTAGAATGGTAGAGGATTCATCTTTGTTTGAGTGTCTAGAACTTCCTCCAAGTCTTTCAATGTTTTTCCTCTCATTTCTGTGTCTGTTTCACATCTGTCCATGCAAAGCAGATGGCAGCTACGTGCTGCACTCAGGCTCGTGTTCGAAGTAGAAGGCCAGGTTGGCGGTGGTCAACCAAACGTTAGGGCCTCCTGTACTGCGGGCCATGTGACCTGCCCTTTCTCTCTGTGGCTCGTGGCAGGAGAAATACCAGCGTGAGCAGGAGAAGCTGAAGCAGGAGTGGGAGAAAGCACAGAAGGAGGTGGAGGAGGAAGAGAGAAGGTACCACGAGGAGGTAAGCACCAAATCCTCACTGTTACCAACACCTGACCTTGCCACAGAATTATGTGTTTCTTCATTTCTACTACTCTTTGTTATGAGAAAGTGTTTTTTTAAATCAGAGACTTAACATCGGCAGGCTTCACTTTATCCCTGTGCAGTCTCGGCGTGTTGTTGAGCGCAGTAGATCAGGATTGAGGAACCAGTTGAACAGTTTTGTCATTGATCACGTGGCAGCTCTCTGGTGATTGTGTGGGCTAATCGTGTAGCTTTGCATGTTTGCCAGCCTTCCAAACTGGGGAGAGAACTGCTTGCATGGGAGATGACACTTACGTGTGGCAGGGGGCCCTGTTTGTTATACAAATATGAAGGGCTCCAAAATCATAGGCCTTAAATTCATTGGTTTTGGCTGCAATGTGAATGAATGACTTCCCTCTGTCACTCAAAACTGCTGAATCCTCCTCAACATTCAAGAATGGTCTCAAAGCACAACTCTTTCAGATCCCCTTCTCTCCTGATCTCCTATTTTGTCCCTAAGCTATCTGTACATTATGTAATATTAAAAAATTATACTTCTTATTAATTCTATATATGCAGCTTTTTATGTAATGTGTGCTAGCAAAATCAGTGGTATTTAAGTTACTGTACTTCAGTAATTTGTCTGCAATGTATCTGTCACTCTGTCTTTGAAATTGATGTTTGTTTACACCAAACTGTATGTAGATTTGGAGAAAAGCACTTGGTAAATGTGACAGCAATGAGAAGAGAGGACACCACATGCTTTTAGCACTGGGAATGGTTTGGGGAGTCATGTGTCCCTGTGATTGACATGCTGCTGCAGGAAAAGAGGATCCTGGAGGAGACTGTGGCCCCACTGACCCCCCGCTCATCTGCCTTGCCCTCTCCAATCCGTGTGGACCCGCTGACACCCTCCAAACCACAGGACACCATCGTCCAGTCGTTGGCTGACTGGGAGCGCAAGCAGGAACTGTTGGAAGAGCAGGCGGTGAGCTAGGAAGGAGACAGGATGAGTTTCACTCCCACTATGTACTGTGGACACTGTGATTACTGCAGGACAGCCAGAAGATCTCAGATCAATACACGCCAATGCTCTGAGGAAAGAGTGCCACTTTCAGAGAGATCCAGTACAATGCATAAATACAGTGCCCATGAAAAATATTCACCCCCTTGTATTCACTTTGACATTTGAGAGTCTTTTTCTGATGATCAGTGTCAAAAAACCCAAATTATATATACTTTTATTCAATGTTCTAAAACAATAAAACATAGAAAAGTCCCAGGGGGCTGAATACTTTGTATAGGCACTGTAAGATATGAAACTTAAAGCTCTTGTTATGGGAGCTGTCAATCAAAATATAGCACCCGCAGAACCCTGTGCATCGCAGTAATTTTACCCTGTTGCACGTGCAGAGAAGGGTGGAGGACAGTGGGCACAATTTGAGAACTGGACACATGGCTGTGGGGAGCACAGAGTGTTTGCCAACTACAGAAAGGTATGTTATTAAGACTGATGTTTGTTGTATGTATGGTGGTAAAGTTGCCTGCATCTGGCTTTCTGTAAATACATTACCTTCCTATGGCCAGTGGAAATGAAAACTAGCCTTACCTAAAGCAGGAATATCTGAATTTTGTTTTGAGTGGGATTCTGGATACATGGATTTAAAAATTCTGTTTGCTGCATCTACTGTAGCTCATCCTCTCATGGCTCAAGCGAGACAGAAGCAATTGCACAAACTCTGCAAAACGGCCAAAGAGCCCCGGTGGACCAGACCCTGACCACCACGCCTCAGCTTCAGTTGGTCCAAGGTGAGATATTAGCAATGTTGTCCTCTATAAGTGGAGAAGTGGAATGTTTTACCAAGAAAATGTTTACAGAGAACACCATATAGTAAAAGAGGGGTGGTATTCAGCCATAGATGTTAGAACCACTGCACAGTGTGTGCACAGTAGGGCTTATTTGCAACATCAGCATTACATGTAAGGTGGGTAAGGTACCCCTCAGTACCTTAGGACAAACACAGGCAAAACACTGGTGGACCCCATATTTAAGAACGAGGTCTGGTAGGTATGTTCCAAGTACAGGGAGGGTCATGCAGTAGTGAACCAGCTCTTCCCCCGATACAGTTGCACAATCATTTGAAAATCTGCTAATTCAGTGTACATGTGATTTGTAGATTTCAAAATGACATATGACTTTGGAGGTGCTGCAGGAATCAGGGCACCAGGTCTGATGTAGGCTATCCGATGCCTGTATGAGCACAGTGTGGGTTCTGTCTGTATTCTTGGGATTAGCTCTGGGTGTTGGACTCCGTCAACGGTATGTAGTTGTTGCCACTTGTATTTTCATGGACAAGACAGCTGTGGCTGAGGATGTGAAGGTTTCCAGTGAGGGGGTCTAAGGGTGTCTCCAGATGATGTTGTCGTTTTGGCCTCATGTGACCAATGTATACTGAAACGGTTCGCTGCCTGAAGCAGCAGATATGAAAATCAGCATCTGTAGGTCGGAGGTCATGATCTTCTTCTGGAGAAGAAGCTGCTCTCTCCAGGTCAGGGAGAGAAAGCTGCCCCTATTGAAGGAATTGAAGTATCAAGAGGAGCTGGAGGCCTTGGATTGGGAAAGGAAAGTCTGGGCCTGCTTGCTCACCCTACCACTACCACAACAAACAGCTAGAAGGAACTGAGAAAACAGAGAACTACACCTATACTCTGGTATCTGAGGGTAATTGTTTCCTAGAAATGGCTTGAATACTGCAATTTTGAATATAGGGAAGCTATTTCTGTTATTTCTTATTTAGAAAAATAAGATTTATTCTGGGTTAATCTAAGAAACTTCAAATAATTTTCCCAGAATATCCCCAATGCTCTAAATACCTATTTCAACATGATAAAGAACACTTTAAACACCAATTAGCTAATTATCAAATAGTTAAAGGTAAATAATATGTATTTTTGTTTATATCCTATTGTGTTTTTTAAATTTACCATCATTAAGAAGTAGCAAGAGCAACAAACACTTAAAAACAGGCATGAGATAGTCAAATTTATATAAAACTGAAGAAATGAAAACAATAAAGACAGACAAAAAACAGTAAAATTGAGCTACTGAAATGAGCTTTTTTGTAATGAATTGATATTAGGATTGTTTACAGAACTAAAAAAAATGACGATACGCAAACTGAACACAGTTTGAACACAGGCCACACAAGGCAGAGACTGAGAACACAGATGCTGGGTGCAGTGCTGCCACCTGGCTTTGCACTCATAGTTCGTATTTGTACATAATTTCGAACATTTGTCTGATGTGCTTCAGCTGGACTCAAATAGAACTCTGTGTTGGGACTCCTTGACTCAAATATCAAGCAGTATATTAGCATATTAGTTTTAGGAATTTGGAATCCAGGAGCTGAAATACCGGGGTATCGGCGTGACTTGATTTTTTGATTCTTTATTCCGTGTGTTGTGGCATAATGGTTGCTCTAGTTATTGTAAGTTGCATCATATTTATATTTGTTGCTTTATTCTTCACCCAGAGGCACCACAGAACAGCAAGCTGGCCCAGAACAAGCAGCCCCAGCAAGAGGAGGTGTGGAATAAGACAGCCTCACTGGACCGCAACTGCAGTTCCCAGCAGCCACAGTCCGGGAGAATGAAACGGTGCGTATATGCGTGCGGGTGCCTATATGTATGCATAACGGTCCGTAAAATTTACACGTGTTTGTCTGTGACTGAGTGTCAGAATGTGTGTGACGCTGCATTAGAGGGTGACAGTGTGTCTCCTGGATTCTGATGGCTCAGGCTTGTTGTCTGTAGGTCTGGTTCCTGTGAAAATGTAGGGACAAAGCCATTTCAGTCATCCACATTTTCACCTGCCATCCAGCCCCAGTCTCCCAACAGGTATGACCCCTCACTAAGTGACCCCTACACCTCCCACCCCAAACCTACACATACCCCACACACAGTTGTTGACTGACCACTAGTCGCCGCTGTTTCCTCATTTAAAAAAGACACTTGGCAGGCCAGAGCTAATTCATTTCCATTTTTCTTTGGCTCTATTTTTGTACCATTTTTCTGTTCAGAAAAACAGACATTTGTGCAATATTTGTGTTTTATGTTTATGTGTGTTATTTTAAAAAATCACTCACAGTGATCTTGAAGAAAAAGAAGACTGGAAAAAATGTAAAATTTGCTAATCAACATTACATCCTCTGGGACAGTTTAGACCCCTTGGCAGATCACTGAATCCATCTGTTTTGTCAACTAGTTGTTACTACAAGCGTGTCACCCCCTGCAGGTCTGTGAGTGGAAAGAAGCTCTGCTCCAGTTGTGCCAACCCCTTAGGCAAGGGAGCTGCCATGATTATTGAAACTCTCGGCCTCTATTTCCACATCCAGTGCTTCAAGGTAGATGCAGGATGTGTCATGTTTTCATTTGCGTGTACTTGTGTAACCAATGACATGCATAACATTGAGTTTTGTGGGATTAGAAAACCGCCTGACCAGGGGTCGCTGTGTAATGAACGTTTTGATGAACAATGTGATTAATTGCTATGGGGCAAATAGTAAAAAAGGTGACGTAATCAGCCCTACATTTTATTCATTATACATGATACATTTTAATAGCAAAGAAATCCAGTAATTCTAGGTGTGTTATGACATGCATAGGTTTTATTTGAAATTTAGTTTATGAATGCTTAAGTAAAATAAAAATATGTACATTCATGAAGGATCAGTCCCACTGTTGTCTGAGATTCACAATGCACCCTGAGGCAAATTCAGCTTATCCTGAAGCTCCCCTGTTGAAGTGTGGTTTTTAGCTGTTGACTCTGTGTGCTCCAGTGTGGCATCTGTAAGGGACAGCTGGGGGACACCAGCACTGGCACAGATGTGAGGATCCGAAATGGCCTCCTCAACTGTCACGACTGCTACATCAAATCACGCGGTGAGCCATACGCAGAACAACAAATCATGTACTAAGTCAGGTCTTTCTGTCTGAGCTGTGGCCTCATAGGCAATGAAATTCAGTTATCAAAATTCTCTTCTCTTCATGTATGATAATGCAGTTTTTTTATCCATATGCTATTTGCATATCTATGAAGCCAACCAGAAAAAAAACTTGATTATGGAATGTCAATAGCAGATTTGGAGCTGCTTTGTGTACACAAAATATTTTTACACTCTATTATTTGCCAGTTACATCAAATTAAGGTTAAGAGAGAGTTTTAGTCTTATTCAGTCCTAGATGTCACAGAAAATATGTTTTCTTACTTTGCTGCAGCTGCTGGTCAGCCCACCACTTTGTGACGAGCTGGAGATGAAGGAAGGTCTGTGCTGGAGTGCGTTTGTTGCCACCTGTATGTAAGGACAGTCTCAGGGGGTCACCATCTTGACTGCCTTCCCTGCGTGTGGAGAGCTACAACCATTTTCCTCCAGCTCATGCTAGGGAAAGCATTAGGATGGCACTCTCAGTGGTTCAGGAAGAGAAAGAGGAGCCCCCCCCCAACCCCCAGTTTCTTCAGCAGGATGTATTACCCATGTTGAATTTCTTTGCTTGGAATAGTAATATGTTTTCATTTTTAGAAAATGCAGCATAAATAGGCCCTTATAAAATAGCACATAATGTCAAACTTTATATGAATATCGCAGTGCTTGTAACATAAGAATCACATTTACCTACATCCGTGTTTCCACATCAAAGAAGACAGTACTTTAAAAGCAATGATCAAATGGTGTCTTAATAGACTTTGATGGTTGCAATTTAACTGAGCAGTTGGTTTAAGTGTGAGAGAATTGACGTATTTTATCATATGCATTTATATGGGAGATGGGTTATTTTGACAGAATATTTCACTCTAAGTCATCTGTATATGCACATGTGTATCTCAGTGTGACACTTTTCAGCTTCCTCTTGTGGCAGAAGTACTGTTGCCCCGCTTGCAAAGACTAGAGCTTCTCTCATTGAAGCTGTGTAGATACTGCGTTCAATTCACGGCTAAAGATGGACAGACAGGCTGCACTGTCCTCTGTTGCTTCTACTCAGATCAAAAGGGCCGTTGAACACTCACATCACTGTAACGAAACGTACACCCTAGTGTTGGGTATGTAAACGTGTGTAATGCCTTAATCATACATTCATCACAAAACAAATCCAATCTTAAGATTTTATTTTAGTTTTTACCTGCAGTTTTTTTAGCATGTGTCACCCACATTTAACTTTCAGGAGTTAGACAGCTCCGCTTGAATTCTGACATTGCAGTGAGTTTGATGACTGTTTTGCAGTACCCGAATTCCACTAGGACTTTTTTTCTGGTTATATTTGCTTTTTGAATCCCATTCAATATTTAACCTGCCTTAACGCATATAAAGGCAGCTCATCTGAGGTTCATCTGATTTTTGTGAGCACACACACTTATACGTCCATAATGTTTTTTTATGTGTCGAATGTAGTGAATAAACCATCTTATTTACTTTTTGCTTGTTTTAATTATGGTGAGAATGAATGTACCCACTAACATAGCAGTAGGGTATTTAAATACATTGCATGGTTGCTTTTAAAGAAACTTTCCTAACTATTTTCAGGCATTTTGACCCTCTGTTTCAGATGTCTGCAGATTTATTTTACTGTCCAAATTTATTTTAGGTAGCATTGCATTGAACATGTGCCTTAGGAATGTAACTGATTGCACACATTGTGAATCCAGATGTGGGGTCTAAAAAGAAATCCAAAGATGATGTCTTGAGTCTGAAATGTAATGGGGCGTAGATCCGGTATTTCCCTGCAGAAAAAAATACAAGGGAAAGTGATCTGCAGTTTTTAGTCTGATGATGATGTGGCTCAGCTGTGCTCACACAGGATGAATGCAGCTCCTTGTTTCAGCTCATCCTTTTTATGCACCCAAGTGAGCATTTCGTAAGGTTCTTGGTCAGGAATAGAATGTGACACATCTAATCTTAATTGATCATATTGATACTTGTATTAGGCCTGTACAGTAGCCTATAAATGCACAAAGAAACCAATTTCATGTAAAAAATAGATATATTTTAGGGTAATCCGTGCTTGAGTTGGTCAATCTATAAAGCTTCTGTTAATTTTGGGAAAACACCAGGTAGTCCTGTTTTGTGTGTATCTGTGTGAATGTTTTAAAGATTCTGAAGCACATTCTCTCCTCTGTGACACTTTATATACCATTTAGACTAGTTATGAGACTAGTTAACCATTGCTCTGCTCTGCTCTAGCTGCCAACTTTTCTTTTAAACCTGCTCACCTGCTCAAAGTATTTTTATTTCCCACAACTTCTACAATGCTTGGTGTCGAGGACTGTTTTTTTTTACACAGCTTTGTGGCTTGTTCCTATTTGTTCCTGTTTTGCAGTATTGATTCAGTTTTGTTCATGTACTATGTTTACTTAAGTATAAATAAAGATTTGAAGCGCAAAGGGGGGAGAGGAAGTAATAAGGCAATAATTTTGTTGTAAAATGTTTGAGAGGGACAGTTGTGCGGTAAAAATGAATATGACACTTGTGTTATAAGTTCTGTATTTATTGTGATATTGCTCTGAAAATATACAATCAGAATTTAATAGATAAGAGATGTTCAAATGCAATGGCTTTTATAGCAAATGTATGTTTATAAATAAAAATTTAAAATGTAGTTTGACATTTCATTTTATTGTTTTGTTTGTTGTCATGTCATTTGCAATTATGAAATGTATTTCTCAAATTTGTCTCCTTGAGATTTTTTATAGCAGAGATACATTTAACGTGTTGGTCCAGTGAGCTCTCCAAGGTCCTGAAATGATTACGGCCTCGTAAAAGACGTCAAAAATGAGTTCCAATGTACACTGAAGGTGAAAACAGAGAAACCCAGAAAATCGTAGTCTTGACTAATCAAATTCACACAAAGCTTGTTCTTTAGCTTTTGTAAGCCTTTCGTTTTAAAATTTTGCATAGCCATTAAAAATAAAATTAAAATTCCTAATCTCACCACAAGGTGTCTCTACAGCACAACAAAAGTAGCAGAATGCAGCTCACCAGTGACCTAATCTATTGGCCAGTTTCCATAGTGACATTACCTGTATAGAATAAAATCAGTACAAAATGTATTTACAACAATTCTGCTTATACTTAAAGTCGCTGTGGATGAAAGTGTCACCTAAATAAATATTATTATTAATTGTTATTATTATTAGTAGTAGTTGTAATAATAATAATAATAATAATAATAATAATAATAATAATAAAAATTTGGTAACATGTCAACATACTTAAGAACATCCTAACCATAATATAGCATTAATCTTTAATAAAAATTAAATTTGTCCAAAAACAACTACACACATTGTAACTTAGCTAATTATTTTATTATCAACAATCAGGTCAATGGTACACTTTTGGAAAACTATATGCACATGTACAAATATTTCCTTCTTAAATATAAGCATTCATTATACCTACATATAAATAAATTTAAATCGTGAAACACAGGGTGAAATGCTCACATAAAAGGGGGGAAATAAATGCAACGAAATTGGAAAGTGGACATGCAAATGAAAAACAAAATGTAATAAATACAATGTTTGTATATTTTTGTATTTGTCAAAAAGAAATAAACCTGTGATGAGCTTTTTAAAACTTCAAAAACACTCTTCATAAACTACTGGGTAAACATGTCCTATGGTCAACTATAGAAGACAAATTTTTATACTGTATTAACACTATACAATTGAGCCACACAAACACAGTCGTAGAAAGACACACAAAACGGTTAAGTAATTCGGTTTATGGTCAAATATGTACTTTGTGCCTTTGGTGAAAAGGTATTAAAACGTATTACTTATGAAAATAATAACGATGCTGTTTTTCTTCTCAAAGTGATAAAGAGGTGGCAGGTTCCATTGCAGTCGGTAATCTTAGCCTTCAAATGAAGATGACTTGGGGATGAAAGTAATTTCAAGAAGGAAAATAAAGAAAAACTGTGAAATTAAGCATCTTGTGTGAAATAAGGAATAATGTGGGTAATATTATACTGTACAAGTTCAGAAAAACAGTGAAATAATGCAGCCTGTCTCTATTATTGGCCGTCATTTAACAACTCAAATTTTCAAGACACACCTCAAACTTCAGAAGCAAAATCAACCTGTAAGTAACACAAATATTGTGTTATCTGGCTCCTTCATGGAGATCTTGAAACAGACAACCAACCAGGATTGGGGTGGCTTCCTCCTCTCCTCTGCTCTCATCTCCTCTCTTCCTCATGAGTCCCATCTCGTATGTTCTGCCATTTCCCTCAGCCTCGGTCAGTGCACCTCCCACGGCGACGTCTCCGAAACCAGGGTGACATCTGGACCCATCAGAACATGCTTGTTTTCACTAAGGCTGCTTTGGCTCCGTTCTGCCTTTGCAAGGAGGACAGTACGCTGGCGAAGGGTCCACCTAAGGAGTCGGGGATGGATGTGATGGTGCTGGGGGTGGAGGCCCACCCCTGGCTCGGCGCATTAACCCCCAACCCTCCAGCCACGGATGTCTTCACTGGTTCTACTGGGCCCGTACCACCTGTGTTGACCTGTCCTCCAGTGGGACTGGGCCCCCCACAACTGGGGTTTGGGTTGGGGTTTGGGTTGGGGCCCCCAGTGCTGTCAGGGTCGGTGGCTTTGGGCTCTTTGCTGTCTTCCTCCCTGGAATCCGACTTTTTGCCTGACGATCCATTCTTGGCAGCCGCAGCAGCCGCAGCTGCAGCTCGTTCCTGTTTGCGGAACTTAGCCCGTCTGTTCTGGAACCAAACCTTGAAAACGTTTGAAAAATTCCCGTTATTAGGTGCAACAATTGACATTTTTGCTAAATAAGATGAATAAATCAAGAGCTGCTGTAAAAATATGCAAAAGCAAACAACATGCAACTTGATCAGCAGATGTCACCTGTTTACACTTGTTTTGTGAATGATTATGCCAATTCCTTATTATCATCATGTAATTATTATCCTATTGCCTGTTTATTTTTGCTTTGTAAAGACCCTACTATAAACTACAAGTCACCTTAGACAAAGGCGTCAGCTGCATGACAATAATAATCCATCCATCCGTCCATCCATTATTATTAACCATTTGTCTCAAGGGTGGTTGGGGCGGTGTGAAGCCAGTAATAATAATAATAATAATAATAATAATAATAATAATAATACCCTTGGCTCCCGGGATAGGCTCCGGACTGCAGCCACCCTCCATAGGATAACCACTTAATAATAATAATAATAATAATAATAATAATAATAATAATAATAATAATAATAATAAAAGTTGAGAAACAAATACATTTTGTTTTAGTGGCGTATGAACCCACGCAGTGATCCAGCAGCTCTTATGTATGTGACTTGCAATATGAGCGCAAATCCCTTATGTCCTGTAAATTATGCAGGCAAACGGACAAATGCAGACAAAAATCCGGCATTCTGGGAAAGGACTTCGCCGCGGGTCCCGGACAGACCTGCACACGGGCTTCGGTGAGGTCGATCTTGAGCGCGAGCTCCTCCCTCGTGTAGATGTCCGGGTAGTGCGTCTCCGCGAAGACCCTCTCGAGCTCCTTGAGCTGCGCGCTGGTGAACGTGGTCCTGATACGGCGCTGCTTGCGTTTCTCGTTCAGACCCCCGTGGTCCGTGAACAGCTTGTAGGGGACTGTGGATGGGGGTTGAGGGGGGTCGAGAAAAAGTGAGGCGCCGGATGCTGAAAACTTGGTAAAACAACAGCCGTGCAGAGAGAAACTGTGAAAGTGGGTCTGAGTTCACATGAGGACGGCTTTGGAGCTTGACTGAATACCGCACCACTATTCGTGATTTCATTTTAAACTTACAGTTGCTTCAGTGTGTTATCCAGCTATAAAATAGAATAAGCACAATCGGCGTTTTGATTTAATAACCCTAATAGCATTGCTGTGTGAGGTCAGATCAATTAATTAAGCATAATAAAATTATTTTTGATTTCTTCCACATTTGTTCCTTAAAATAGGGACAACTTGTGGCAGCGTTGTCCTTCTTCGCTCTGGCTCCTCTGTAACTAAAGTACAGTGACTATAATGAGCTTTTGGTCTTTGGTTATTTAATTATTTTCTAAGCTTTACGTCTCATCGCAGTGTAAATAAATTATGCCTATCATTTTGGCAGCTTAAAGATAATTTTGTTGGCGGTTCGAGTGTGACTGGGATAGTGTAACCCCCCTCCCCCTCTCGGTAACAGAATTACCTCTTGCCTGCAATCGCTTCTAACGTGATAAATCCTTTCATTTGTGTAAGCAAATTTCGTTTGGTAAATACTAAACACATTTCCATTTTCAAATGCAATCAAGGCCCTCCTATATACCGGAGGAGAGCCGGGATGAAGGGAGTGGGGGTCTTACCTGCGGCGTAGGGGCTGCTCTGGTGGTCCCGCAGCGTCCCGAGACTGCAGGATCCCGGGGTGAGGGAGGGACACCCGGAGGTGGCCCCAAACGTGGTCCTGATGGGGTTGTACTGAAACCCACCGGCTTGGCTGCAGGAGCTGAAGTCCGCATAAGCTGAGGCCAGGCTGGAGGTGTCCATCCCGGCCATACACGACTCGTAGGCAGAGGAATTGAGGTAAGAATACTCCATCTTATACATTTGAGAAGGTTCAGTGGATTAAAAAAAGCTGCAGTCTCAAAAATCAGAATATGACTAACCAAAATGTAGGGGAAGAAAAGGAGAGTCTTGGAGAGATAACGGATTTGATGTTTGTTTTTGGAGGAGGCTGGACTGTGGGTAGATGTGCACTGCTCGGCTCCTGCCTCAAAACTGGCCTCCTTTATAGGAAGGGCTCCTTGTTTTATGAAAAGCCTCCTATGAGGCGCTCAGCCCCAGGTCTCCAGAGCATATAGTCCTCATAATAAACTTGGCTCTTTCCACTTGGACAATGGCAAAGCGGTTGGTCTTATTGCTGGCGCTTTTTTACATGACAATAACTCATCAGTCTATTGGGCTGGCACTGGGGGGGTGGGGGGGCGAGCTGTCCAAACCGCCCCTATCATTGATTCCCTGCATCTCTAATTAGAATTTAATACCCCACCATTACGCATCGACTCCCTCCATCCTCTCTTCTAACCATCTCCCTGCCCTTTAATTCAATCACAGCACTTGGAAATAATGAAAGTTGGGTGACGATTCTCCCTGATCCAATTTTCCCCCCAAGCTTTTAAGCCTTTTAACTGATCGTATACCTTGGGCACAAATTTTAGACGGTATTTTCCCCCCTTCTTCACTCTCTCCTCCGTATTTTTCGCCGTGGCTTTCTTGGCTTGACTCGCCGGAGCTCGGGTGTCAGACCAAGGCTTCCTTGTAAGAATGTTACACGCTCAATTTCACAACAAGCCAACCCCCCCAAGAGCGTGAAATCTTTCAAAGACCTGGGGCATGGACAGGGAGGAGATGAGGACTGCTTACAATTGTGTGGGATGTCTGCTGAGCCGCTATAGATGACCCTTTCTGCAACACCTGGCTCAGAAAAAAGGAATAATATTAATAATAATAATAATAATAATAATAATAATAATAATAATGTTTGTAGTATTGTAAATTCATGATGCGATTCATACGCGTCTCATACTGCTGTTTTTCACAGTACTCAAAATATAGAGCTAAATTGGATCATTCAAATAATTATTTTTCCTCTAGACATCATATACTCTCGGCATCGTAGCATAACAGAGATGCAGTTTGCAATCTAACATGTATAGATAGAATTAGAAAGAACATATTGGCAGAGCCGGTTTAAATATTTTGTAGTTATTAGTTCCTTATAACACAACGTGTTTATTTGTATTGTCCTCGTTTTGTAAACAAGTTTGAATTATTTCATATGATTTAAATGTGTTTGTAATTGGTTTTATTGCATTCATTATTGCCGTTATGTGCTCAGTAACAAGTCGGTAATTAAAGTAACAAACTCGTCAAGTCATCATGTGGACAGCGTTAAACAAGATGAGTGGTTCATTTTGTTATAGCCTGGTAACAGGTGATCTTTTTGGGTTTTCTGTTCTTTCCGCAGAATTGCACATTAGATTAGAGTCAAACCTGGTCTAATTTCTAACAATTTTATTTTACATCACACTTTGTTCTTTGCATAAAAGGCCGACGTGTTTCTCAACCGAGAATAATTTTAATAAATACATATATCCAGGAACAAAATTTAATCGGTTCATTCAGAGGTAACTGTGCGCCGATGATTTTCGGTATTTTCTACAGATCATTTTTATATTTCCAGATGGTTTTATTGCTACACTTGTTTTACACACATGATTTGATAGAAGTCAGGATGCCAGTTATTTATAACACTTTTTCCTTCACAACAATGAGAATAAATGTTCACCGTGTGACAGTGAGAAATAAATTGTCAGGACTTAACGAGTTCTTGTTTCCCCGTCTCCAGACACATATAAAAAGAGGGCGGTGGAAACGTGTTCTTTGGTACCATGAACCCTATAGAGTGGGAAAAGACAGATGTGAATTCCAGGGTTATTATCCGAGGTATTTATCTAAGTTTCTCCCACATGAACTATGAAAATGAATAAACACCCGTGGTTTCATGCGTACAATTACCAACCACAAATTAACTAATACAATTCCTCTCTTCTTCGTCAATGTGAGACATTAAAAAACGCCATTATTTTAACACTGCAGATATTGGAATAAAGCAAGTTTATTTTAGGTAATAATACATTCTTTTATCGAATGAGTTTTCATGTTTAGAAATTGATTGTCTCACTAGCTGACTTATTTAAATAAACCGTTAGTTGAGCTTCTGTGTTTCTTTGCTCCTTTTATTCCCCCTTTTTTCGGTGTTTGTTTCGTCCTGAAAGAAAGATAAATGACAAGAAAAGTTCCTTCTTTCTTGACACATCCCAGTCCCCCTTTTATGTGAATGTTTTTCTTTCTACACGCGAGTCCTGCCTAAACGTTGTACCAAATGGTTAATCTGATTACTGGAACCAAAGACCAACTGGTTCACTGACTTCCCCACACGCGTCTGGTGGGGAAAAGAAAAAAGAAAAAAAGAAACCATCTTTAAGAATTAATCTAATAAGGCACAAAGAAGGGAGAAGCCCCTTCTGATATTTTGCTGAGGCAAATATAATTATAGCTTTAACCATCCGTTTTCCCTCATTCATTTGTGCGGTTCTAGAGGTCTATAATCCACCAGCCATGGAAACGCTTGACTTTTATATTTTCAACATGTTTCTTTACAATATCAGCCGTGCAGCTGAAGAAAACCAAAAGAGTCATTTATAAACTCGATACTATTGTACACTATATATATAATATAATATATATATATATTATATATATATACACACACACACACACACACACACACCTATTTCACATTTACATTTATTCACTTCGACATACAATGCAATATATGCTGCATTTATAGTACTATACGTACAATATTATATTTCATTATGTTATATTAAATTTAAATCTTAATATTTATCATTTATATAAATATGTCATTTTTGCCCAATAAATATATGCACATAATATTTATTGCATATGCACGTCTACACTTTATTTATTTGTTTTAATTTTCGATCACTTTATATTTTATGTTACAAAATTCACAATGTCTTTAATTTGCTGGATGAAATGCGCACTTATCCAGAATTTTACGTTCATTTCCTCACCAGAAAGGCGAGTTCTCGATGGTATTTTTGTACACGTTCCTGTTGTACATTTTCCGTTGCAGAATGAAAAGGTGTCCTTCTTCTAACAATAAATCAGTAAGACTGGTTAACTCGTGATTTAATGAGTCCGAAATAAAAGCCGCAGTCGGTTGTTTTTAAAATAAATCTTGCCTTAAATTTAAGGCTGGTAAGTGACAGACAGTTCACGGGGACGTGGTGAAGTCGAACTCGCGACTCGGTGGCTTTGGCGGCCTTTTGTCGCTCAGGAATGAGCAATGCAGGTCGGGAGGAAACGCACGGAATGCCTTCGTACAGCTGCAGCGCCGCACCGAGCCGCGCCAAGCAGCTTCCAGAACCCCTGTCAGCCTTCACATAACGTCTTACTTTATGTGAACACTTTTTCCTGAGGCAAATAGTAATAATTAGGAGGAGGAGAAATAATCACGGATCTCCGGGGAATATAAATAAAATATGAGTATTAAATATTCCTTGGAGTAGCTCTCTTGCTTTATTGCTTGATTTCTCAATTTAATATCTACATTTCCAGGACACTCCAAAACGGGACTGAAAAAAAGGATTAAACACATAAACACATCGAAATGGTTGATTAAGAGGATGTACGAACTGTACAGCAGTTTTAAATTAAATACGGTTTGCGAATTGTGAACGGTTAACGTATGGCTTTGAACGGGCTTAAAATAGACCTGCAGAACTGAAGAAAATAAGCTCGCATCGCTGGTAAAATATACCCTCAGTGTTGATAAAATATAATCACGGAACTGGTTAACGAAACCATTAATGTGTGTAAAATAAACAAACAGTACTGGGGACATAAACCTATAGTATTAAAATAATAAAATATATGAAAGGTTACCTCCGTCTCCCTATAATGTGAAACGTGATATATGTGTAACAGCCTATTATCAGTTGCTGTTTCATTTTTAGTTAATACGCTGCAAAAGTTTAAAACAATTCGTTCTTTATCTCATCTGTTTAATCGAGTAGTTTTCCTTTAATATAGCAACGTGACGTAGGATTGGTGTTGGTTTCAAAACAGGTGCCGATGCACCCCGGGTAGATCTGTTAGGGTTATATATATTTATATGGGACGGATATACAGGGCGATACAAAAGCAGTGTTACACTTTCGTATATTTATTACTCAGTAACTAAGTGTCACATGTTAGAGATCACGTACTCTAATATGTACAAATATGGAACGTAACAGTTTCTTAAGCTTACGAATGCTCAGTATTTCAGGTTCGTGGCAGCGGTCACTGTCACTACGTCAACATGTCGCCTCACACCTTAAGTTCTCCGCCTTGTCGTAGTGTTTCTTGAAGGCATCATCTGTCCGGGGTTTGGATGGAGGGGTCGGGGGCGGTTGTGCTCATCATGTATGTAAACTGACATGTGGTCCGATCGAAAACTGAATGTGGAGCGACCCCCCACTGCGATGCCCCGGCACGCAGCGCCCGATGGAGAACCAGAGCATCCTTCAACCACTAACTTAATACAACACTGTTGTCTTATGGTTAAACAGGATCCACAATAAATTCAACAACAGCAACAGTAATAATAATAATAATAATAATAATAATAATAATAAGAAGAAGAAGAAGAAGAATTCTGTCTTTATTTTAACTTCACATTCTACCCATTTTTAATTACGACACTGACTCAGGTTGCGTCATATAAATTTGATATAATGCTGTGATATGAAAAGATGTGGAACAGCCATATCATTGTTTTTTCCATGACTTCATGTCTCGCGGACGCAGTGCTGGAATGCCGCTGTCGCCGCAGGGGTCCGGTCGCGTTCGCGGTCACGTGGCCTCGCGCCGGGCCAGGAGAGAGACCGGGCACGCGCACAGCAATTATCATACTAATCTGATTTTGAGGAATAAAATTAGCAAACATATTGGGGCCGGAATGCGGGCCCGGTACTGGCACGAGGCTGAGCCTGGAATCAATTACTAAATTAGCTCGAGCTCTAAGTCGACATTAACAGAAAAAATTGCCATCGACCGGGTTGAAATAAGATAAAAAATAAATATGCGATCGTTAAATATCCCAGCACTATTTGCAAATCTGATTCATAAAATGGTCTGAAATAAGATAGAATTGAATTCTTAACAGAGTCCCCTGTCATCGTGTTGTCTGGTCACTGCTCAGCATAGGCTTCCGGTGGGGGTCTTACCGTTTGGACCCCTGTGGCCTTTCTTTTTCAACCATTCTTCCAATTAATATAAATATTAACAATGGGGGCCATTGGGATTAAGCTAAAATAAGACTTAGCACTAATTTCCAGATGCAAAACTTTTTTAAAGGGCATTTTATCAACACGTTCATTAAGTAGAGAGTCCTTCCTGATGTCAGGGGGGTGGGTGTGTGACTGAGCAGGTTCTGTTTAGGGTTCCTGTATTATACAGCTCATCAGCAATTGACAATTATTACCCTGAGACTCATATATCAGCTGGCGGCCTGTTATTACTGCTGAATGGAGTAGCTGTTGGAGAAGTGAGGGTCACTGTCATTAACCAGTCCCCCTGTCCTGCTCTTTAACACCCACAGGCCCTGCAGGCATGTGGGCCGACAGGACCTGCTGTCTCACACGGCCTGTGTTTAGTGCGACAGAGAGCCCTGTCAGAAACTTTTCCGAGACACAACAAAGGTTTGAAGCTTACTGGAATTGAGTGATTAAGTACCATCTTGACAGGACCAGTGTAGACAATCCCCATCAGGGGCTCACATGATAGAGTGGTTTTTAATGTAAATAGATACTTTTGTCCACAGAGAGTGTATGATGGGGTCAGGCATTGTCTTTCAATGAAAATTATAAATATGAGTTGTCATCAATCATAAAAAGTGCTGTAATAACAACAACAAGAAAACAAGAACAACAAGAGCAACACCAAGAATACTACTAATAATAATAACAATAAAAATAGCAATAATAGTAATAGCAATAAACCAAAAGCAGCAGTTATTATGCACAAAAATATCTGTAGACTTCCCTTACATTGTGCTATATTAATTTGCTAGCCAAAATACCTCACATTTTTTATATCAAAGACTAAGAGACTTATTGGTTAAATGTAAGATATTGTTTTATGAAATGTGCTATTTGCATTACACATTCAGAAAATCAGCCATTAGGAATGAATTAAAATAATTTATGAAAAGACAAAAACTAAATTAAATGAGTTAATTAAGGAAAAGTTGACTTTTTTCTCCTTTTAATTACACCGCTAAATGTAAACATGAATTTGTATTTTGTTTTCATTGTCTAGACTATGGACGAGAGGGAATTTGGCTAAAAGTTACAGGTGGCCTGAGTGCAGCCGCTCAGCTCCTGTTGACTAC
The DNA here is from genome assembly GCA_900497675.1 of Arapaima gigas. NCBI lineage: Eukaryota > Metazoa > Chordata > Actinopteri > Osteoglossiformes > Osteoglossidae > Arapaima > Arapaima gigas. The sequence continues at coordinate 307,146 of UFQX01000185.1, read as the reverse complement.
TGGTCTGTACACACAAAACCCAGCCTACAAAACGATGCACGTGAAGCTGAGGGCAGTTACATACAAAACAGAGGTGAAATTTTTATACGATTGCTAGCTTTGTTTTTGAAAGCAGCCTTGTCCAGTACTCTGCAAGGACATGAGGCTGTATGAAATGAAGAAGTTGTGAAATAAAAATTTAAACATCAAAATCAAACCTGAGCAGTCATAACATTTTTGATGTTTAATTTCCATTCAAATCCATCAGTTTAATTTTTGATGGGATAGGAAATTTGAAAGGTGTTAGAGCTTTTGTTTGCATTGATTCTGTAGAAAAGACATGATATGGACTGGTTCACGGTACACAAAGTTTGTACAGCTCTGTCTTGCTTTAGTCAAATTTTTTCATCTCAGTTGACGTCACTTCCCCAAGTCCACGACCTGCGTTCATGGCAGGGGGTCAGGAGTGCGCTTGAGGGGCCAACCTCAACACATCAGCACAGGGATGTGTCTTGTGTTATGACACCAACAAGAATAGGCTGCATTCTTCCTGGTCACTAACTAACAATAAATCAAAAGCGAGCGATGTCATGTGGGCTGGGTCAGTTCCATTTGTCTTGCGACACACTCATTTGTTTCAATAGGCCATTATCAAACCCTTGCATAAGCTGAACGCTAGTCCATGATGGAACTGCGTTTGAACCCTTTAAGGGCACCGACTCTTTGAGAGTCTGTGCCATTTCTTGTAGCCTTTTGCATTTTCATTTCTTTTTTGACTTACTGGTCTGAGTCTTTTTTGACAAAGTGGGAGCCATCGTAGCAAAACATGCATTTTTTGAGAGTTTTACAGGACAAACAGCTGTAGAATTGCAGGAGACCGACAGAGTCCATCAGCCAGCTACATACGTAAAATGTTGTTTTGATATAGGCTTGCTTCTTAATCATGATTATTTGTTTGTTGTTCTAAATCATATCCAAGAAACCAATGTTACTTGTCACCAATAGTGAAAAAGTGACTGGCACTTTCTAATGCAGTTGTGGTCCTCTTAGAATTATATATCCATGTCATATATTTGAGTCAAGACATTATTGAACATAGGTTACACATTATTTCTGACAGCAATTTGGTTTTTTGGATTCACAGTCTGTCCCATGATGAAGGGACTTGAGAACCTACATTTTAAATATTTAAATGCAATACTTTATAGTCCCCTGTCCTTTTCTCCCTGAACACTGAAGAATGACAACTGAGGTTTGGATACTTGTGAAAACGTGTTGAAGGTTTTTCTGGCAAAAAGAAGCAAGGCACCTTGGTCTAATAACTGTCACTTCAAAAGAGGACATCTTAAAATATCTTATTATTGTGTCAAATTTTGAGAAATTTTGTATTTTAAAAATTTTATTTTTAAACATCACTTTAAATTTCCTGAGGTAGGCTTCTGTGTCAATGCCGTTACGACAGGCTTATCTACTAACAATTATCTGAAATAAGATACAGAATATACAGAATATACGGAATATACAGTCTTTTATAGATGTTTGTGTTTTTCATGAAGTTTTTTAAAAAATATTTTAATAACCTTCCAGTAAATTATGTAATGAAAAGCTGTACAGTACTGTATGCGCTGCTGTACTGGGGGACTTCTTGTCAAAACATCACATGATAGATGGCAGAAGAACAGCTAAATTCAAAACAACAAAAGTAGTACCAACCAGTACCAACATTGTTATCACGCTCCTATAAGATTATGTGGAGCCCCTGCTGTGTGGCCTTGGTCTCTTCCGCCAGCTTTGCCTTTCAGTGCATGTGAGAGCGATATTCCTCATTTCCATAAGTACGGAGCCTGGCGGGAGGGCGGACCTTTTGCCAGGCAGAGCCCAGTGATGTCACACTCCCGGCACGCTGACCTTTATTGTGAGACCCCTGGCAGACGCCACGGGCTCCCGCATCAGTTTGGCACAATTGGATGTGGCATCTCGCGGCTAACTCGATTTGCTGAGAAGTGCACCTGGCGCGGCCTTTTCTCCCACCCCCCACCCCCCCAGCAGACCAACCAAGGGGGAGTCGCACAGTCCCTCTCCCTTGCAGATGTCTCCGTCTGCTGTGGCGCTCGTGTGTCTTCCAAGGTCTGGCCAGAACGTCTCCAAACACCACAATGAAAGCCATTAGCTGGGTAGTAATTCGATTACCGGATGTAAAGAGGAAGCCATCTTAAACGCACAGGGGGGAAAGAAGGGGGGGGCTTTACTGTGCATTTAATGCTGTTAATTTCATTGTGCTTGTGTGTGTGCGAGTGTGTGCATCCTGTTTGTAAAAAGATGTTTAGTAAGGGGGAAGAGGTTACCTGTCAGAGATGAAAAATAAGCCGGTTTATGAACATTAGTTAATGAGTAGGACTAATCTGCATCCTGGCAGGAGGGTGATGAGGACTGCAGCAGGGTAATGGGGTTCTGTACTCATTTCTGACCTGTGGACGCATTGGGACATTGTTTGTTTTGACCCTAGTTAATCAGATTTTTAAAAATTGTAACAAATGGGTCTGATTCTTGAATGCAATATGTACAGGTACGTGGCAGTTGATTGTCTGTTACCCACAGATTCAGGGAACAACAATCTGGGGTGACTGAAGAATGTGGTTCTATTTTCATAAAAAAGATCATCCTAATTGGGAAAAAATAAAAGAGAACATCTTATTCTGAGAAAAAAAAACTGTCCGTATCATTGACCCTTAATTGTTAGGACAGAAGCTATAAGGACCTAACTCAAGAAAGGCTGTCATGTGTATTAGATCGCTGCTGTTATTCTGACACTCATCTATGCTGGCAATATCTATTCTCTTTGATATATATCTACTTTGCCCTTCTATCCAAGATAAGCCTGTCAAATCTTGTGGGTAAAGTGGGTGAATGTGAACTCTGATCTACCGAGGAAGCCATGTTTGATTGATATAGTTGGTATTAAATGTCTTCTGTTCTGTGAACAGCATATGTCTGCTCCACAGAACTTGATTTTGGAGAATCAGATATCAAGTCTATGTCTATTTAGAAGAGAGTAAATACTTTCCATGATACATTTAACAAATGTTTTGCTCACAGAATACAACAAATCGTAACTGATAATGCATTCATGATGTTACTACAAGGATCAGACCTGAGGAGCAGAAGCAATGTGTTTATATTTTCATGAAGCTTTTTTAGATAAATAACCTGAAAAGTGCAGTAACATGCACAAAATGATGCCTATGCATTGCCTCCCGGAGTTGGTTTTTGTTAAGTCCCTCTTCATTTTAAATTTGCTTTTTTTATGTGAATCATATTCTGTTAGTAGCAGGTAAAAGCATGGACAGCCTGTGTAACTTTGGAGTCAATCTCTGCAATGTGGCAAAACAAAGGTGATTGTGATTTCTCTGCTAGATCTTTAAAAATCCTTTTCAGTCCCCCACATACTAGCAGCTATGCACTATGGAATGAGAAGCATGAACAGCTGTTATTTTTTGCTGATATTTCTTTATAATTTGCTGTTATACTGACTAGGAAATGTTAAGGAATGATTTTGGTCATTTGACTTTCTTTTGCTTAACAAATCTAGCCAGGCTGGCAGACATTCTTTCTCTTATGTAAACTTATCAATCACATTGCTTTTTCCTGCACATTCAATTATGCAAATAGTTGCAAAACAGAATAACTGTGTAAAACAATCAAACAAAATGAATCCATTTTTGATAGCATATAAATTTGAATAAACTCAGACAAAGAATATAAACATCTATTGATAAGACCTAGCAGGCATTCTGTGTTCAACCCATGTTGAAAAGTTATAGCACAAAAATATCTTTCTGTATTGGTATTCAAAATGAAAGTAGCAAGAATTTGTGTTTCTTTTGTGTGATAGACCAAATCCAAGAAACAAGCTATTTTTGAACAGTATGAACTGCGGGAAAACTGATTTAAAATTACAAAATCATTTTGTTTAGTAGATCATTAGACTGCAGTGAAAAAAGAAGTATTACTTTGTGCTTGGAAAGTATTGCGCTTTCTCCCATCAGTATAAATTAGAGAAACCCAAATGTAGAGATGAGGGAATAGTGATGTTAGAATTTGTTAGGAGAGAGATCTGAAAAACATGATGTGAGTACAGCAGTGATATGATAAAGAGGGACAGAACGATCCAGAGAATATAAGCAGGATCATGGGCTTTTGTGCAAAGCAGGAATTTCAAGTATACATTGTAAAGTGTTAACCTTTACGCTGTAGTTAGCATAATTTCATTGCAAAAGTATTACATTATTTGCTTTTTTTATCCTTTGCAACGATGACTAGTGCTGATGTAAATATTTTACTTTAAATGAAACAGTTTGGTAGGCAGTACTGAACACTTTGAGCCTACAGATGTTTACTTCAACTAATGTACCTGTTTCTCACCATCCTGAAGACTCCTTTTGCAACACAGCATGAAGTCGGAGTGTGTAACTGATCACAGCATTAACCTGTACTAGATCTATCTCCTCTCTACAACTCTGTCTCCTCCTTTACAGTGTCTTCTCCATGCTCTCCTACTGGTCTCCTTTCTCTCTCTCTCTCTCACTCCCTCCCTCTCTCTCACACTTTCTTTCTCAGAGTCCAGACACTGAGTGACCCATTACCGCCAAAAGTCACCAGGTCCCTAGAAGCCGGAGCGACGGAGTGACCCCCGACCAGTAGGGCACCAGTGAGCACACAGCCTTGTCCCTGATCCTGCAGTGCCCCCATTATAACCTAGTCAAAAAGCTTTTAGGCCCCCTAACCCAGAGAGATTGATGGTGCAAATTGTTGGGGAGGGGGGGAACCGAGCAGGTGGTTAGAAAGTAAATGCACAGCTTAATGGCTTACCAGGGATATAATTGAATAATTATGAAAAGTGTCACAGTAGGATGGATGGCTTTGGAATTCAGAGCACTGCACCTGTATTTTAAATAGTAACAGGTAAGCTGTAGCTTATAGTAAAGTACATAAACTTTGTTTACTGTATACAGCAATCTTGCTGAGAAATCAGCAAGTTAAAATATATGGATAAATTCATTCACCATGTGTGCCCATGCAGTAAGCGTAAGAAGCATGGAGATCTTGCAAGAGTGCAGTGTCGGGTCATGTTATTAGTGTAATTACAGTATAAGCTGGCCAGTCCAGCACTCAGCCAAACCACAGGCTCATCTGACCACCAACTTAGGTTGTCATCCCCTTGCTAGTCCACACTGAATAAATTAGATCCATGGTTATCTTTCAATTTGCATAATATCGTGTATGTTTTTTTTACAAAGTTATACCTGCTATTTTGAAGTGTGTATTTTTATCCTATAAAAAGATTGCATTGTGATTGCAAGTGTATTCATTTATAAACAGTATCAGTCTTTGAGTAAAACTCATTGGGCATGAATATTCGATTAGTAATTGTTTTTTTATCTTCTACAGGTTCCGTGCAAGTGTCAGTGTTGACTGTACTTGAAGCAAAACAGCAATTTTCACTTTTCTATACAAATAAATACTAAGTGATAAGTTCAATTTGATGCTAAAAGAATTCTTGCTGAAAAATCACAGAGTTTAGCATAACAGTACTGTGTTTTGAAATTTGCACAAAAATATTTATGACAGAAACCATTTCTTAATGTGCTGCATTTGTACTGGTGAATATGGTTGTATTTGCTGTGCAACCAATTTGCATCCAATGTGCATGGTTGTCCACACAAACTGTACGATCCAAGGTTATAATTACTATTCTAGACCCTTAGCCTTGTACGTTATTGCTATGGCAGCTCAAAATAGCTGGAATGCTGTGCTAGTCACATTTTTTTAATGCTGATGTCTCGGAGGCTGACACCTTTTGTACACAGCATCTCAAAGATGGTATTTGCTTTTTACAAACCAGTTCAGTCCTGTCGTATATAAAAGCCACTCTGGTCCAATATCAGAAGCCCAGGGTGTCTTTGCCCAAATGATTCTGTGGCAACCTCACTCTATTTTGACTCCCCTAAATGCCTGAGCTGCACTGTTTTCTTCTACCCAAGGTCTTCTTCATACTTGTATCTTATTACTTTTCTTGTACAAGATTTATTGATAGTTTCTAACAAAAATATGATTTCGGTGTATTCTACAGAGCAAAATCCAATATCACAGCCACCAATTCAATTGCTTTTATCAGAGTGGAGAACAATAAAGAAAGAGAGACTTGGCCCCAGACATTCAACATGGACGTATTGTTAAAAGAGATCTTATCCAATTACAGGAAGCAATAGATGATAATTGAATCACAACAGGATTTTTCCCGCAATACATATTAATCATATGCACTGACTTTAAACACAAATGTGGCATGTAAAAAGGCATCTTTGATGACATGTGGAGCAAAGGCTGGGGAGCTATTTAGGCAGAAAATTGGCTTGCTGGTGAGCAGTTCGAGTGCGAATGTAAGGCCTTGATTATTGCTTCAACTAATTTTCCCTGTTTCGCTTACTCTGCCGCAGATAAAAGCTTGGATGCAATAAAAGGAGTCTGGGGACCATATGCAATAAATAGTTATACACTTTCCAATAGGTGGGAAATTAAAGAAAGAAAAAAGTTATTGCATGTAATGCGTCTGCAAATCACGCCAATGGTGTGGAAATTCAGAATCATTACCATTTCTGTTTTATTGTGAGAAACTTCATTACAATGAAGAGACTCTTGAAACACTATGCCACTAGCCTCTAGGAAAATATTGACAATATTTTGTTTCATTTAAGAAGGTGCGGTGTAAAATAAAACTCTGTGCTTGGATAAGGTGCCAAGATGTTGACGTTTTTTGCATTCATTTTGATCTCAGTGCATGGTTGATTTTGTACTGTGTACTGGTCCTTGCCCACTTTTTTCTACCAACATGCAAGATTTGGCATCTCCCCTTTGATAGGAAAATGACATAAAGAATTTTTAAACTGTTCGTCCTCAGACATTGAGTCTGATTGTTTTTGTTCTATGTACAACTTCAAGTGGTGGCTTATTATTTGAGCACTGATTTTTCATGATTATCATTCAGAATAATCACACTTTTTTATGTGGTTTTTCATGGCATAATATTCTTTATACAATTATTTTAGGCCAGTTCTTTCAGCAACAGACCAGCTGCCAATGAAATGGACTAAACGCAGTTACCAACCAAAACAGGAAAACAAAGGCAAAATGTGATTTGGCTGGGGGGCAGGAGTGAGGAGTTGTGGTCGTGGAGAGAGAAAATAGGAAGGTAAGTGAGGCTTGCATGCAGCTTGTGAACGATGCGTGCTTTTATAAGGGCAGACAATGAGGGGCAAAATAATAATAACTCACAACTTTGATGGTTTAAATATATTCTGCACTCGGGCACAGTGCGTGCAGGCAGCAACGGGTGCAGGGCAGCAAGGTTAAGTAGAGAAGAAGGCAGCCATACTTCAGATTGGCAGCAGACTGCAGCAGGGATAATCTAATCGCGGCACAATTCAATTAGCTGGGTCTCCGGGGCTGTGCCGAGAGGCGGCCGAACAGCGCGCCGGCGCTAGGGCCTCCTCCCAGACGCCCTGGCAGCTCCAGTCAGCCACGCAAGACGAATGCAGATGAAACTTGAAATATGAAAATCCCAAATAATTTATGGAAGTTGTCAGATTCATGGAGAGCGGCTGGCCGGGGGCGAATCTCCTCTGAGACAGGAGAGCTGGCAGGTTGGATGGGTCTTCTGGCTTCGTGTTTTCCTGCAGTGTGTTTAATAGCTGCACATTTCTGACCCCCCTCCAACCACCACCACCATCACCACCACCACCTCCCTCCCAGCACACACAAAACACATGCACATACAAACACCGACAAACTAGCTCGTACATACCCCACAACTCTCAGAAAGATAAGTAAATAAAAGTATACATTATCAGCACTCTGAGAGATGAACCTGAGCGTATGGGGTGCTGGAGGGGGGGGTCTCTGATGAATTACCACTCATTACGCTTAGGCTTGCACCACCCCATTATGTCAGAGGAAATCTGTTCTCATTTGCGCATGTTTGTTTGGATTTTTTTAATGAAAGCATCCATTTTCAAATCTGGAAATCAAATTACATTCTGATTATTTTTTGGCTGGACAGATGTTTTTGTTTGTGTAATACACTGTGAACATGGTTTGGTCTCTATGTCATTTTTTACTCCTCACAAATAAGTATATACATACATAATGCTTTGCCTTGTGAAAAAATCTGAGGTTTACGTGATTATTGCCAATAAATTAAACAGTTATAAATGTTTTGAATAAAACCCAGCTTTTTTCCACTGGTAAACAGCTTTGTAACAGAAAATGTTCTCCTCCATTCAGCTCTTATTTAGTTAATTTGGTTTATTTCAAGTTTATTGTGCATAATGAGTTTTGGAAATCAGTGAAATGTGATTTTGGTCAGTATGAATTGTGAATTTTTTGGTGCATAATGAATTGTACTTTACTTCTGGGTGTCTTAATAAAATATTTATCCCAACTATTTTAAGGCCTGCTGAGAAAGATTTGCATCATACAGTACCTTCAGACAGTATTCAGACCACTTCACTTTTTGCACATTTTGTTATGTAACAGCCTTATTCTAAAATGGATTAAATTCATGTTTAATGACCAATCTGCACACAATACACCATAATCAAAAGGCAAAAAAGTTGTAAATGTCAAAATTAAAATTAAAACTGAAATAGCACATATATATAAGTACTGAGACCGTTTACTCAGTCCTTTGTTGAAGCACTCTTGGCAGAATAACAGTCATCTTGAGTATGATGCTACAAGCTTGGCACACCTGTGTTTGGGGGTCTTTTCCAAATCTTTTCTGCAGAACCTCATGAGCTTTGTCAGGTATGGATGGGGAGTCACTGTACTTTTATTTCAGGTCTCTCCAGAGATGTTTAATCAGGTTCAAATCCAGGTTCTGAACGGGCCACTCTAGGACATTTACACAGTTGTTCTGAAGCCACTCCCACAATGATTTGCTTGGGTGCTTTGGGCATTGTTGTATTTGTCCATTCATCTTTCTGCTGATTCTGACCTGTTGCTCTCTACTGCTGAAAAACAACCCCACAGCATTATGCTGCCACCACCATGCTTCACCATAGGGCTGGTATTGACAAGGTGATGAGTGTTGCCTGGTTTTCTCCAGGAATAATGCGTTCCATTCAAGCCAAAGAGTTCAATTTTGGTATCATCAGACCATAATATCTTTTTTTCTCATGAACTGAAGGTTGTTTAGACTCCTTTTGGGAAACTCCAAGTGAGCGATCATGTGCCTTTTACTGAGCAGTGGCTTCTATCTACCCACTTAACCAAAAAAGCCTGACTGGTGGATGCCGCATAGATTTTTGTCCTCCAGTGTTCTCTCATGTCCACAGAGAACTTTTGGAGTCCTATCAGAGTGATCTAAGGGTTCTCGGTCACCTCTCCAACTAAAGCCCCTCTCCCCCTTTTGATCAGTATTGCTGGGTGGCCAGCTCGAGGAAAAGTCATGGTGCCTCTGAATTTCTGCTGTTTCAGTATGGTGTAAGCCACTGTGTTCTTTGGGACCTTCAAAACTGCAGAAATTTTTCCATACACTTTCCCAGCTCTGTGCCTCAACACAATCCTGTCTCCGAGGTCTATAGACAAATACGTTGGTTTTTGCTCTGACAAACACTGTCAGTTGTGGGGCCTTATATAAGCAGATGCAAGCCTTCCCAACTTAGGTCCAAACAATTAAATTCATTTTGTCAGGCTGTAGCAACATATCAAGGATGACCAGTGGAAACAACATGCAACTTAGGTGAATTTTGAATGTCATAACAAAAAGTCTCAGTACTTATGTACATGTGATATTTCAGTTTTTTATTTTTAATATATGTACATTTTTTGCTTTTCATTATGTTCTATTGTGTGCAGACTGATGATTCAAAAATGAATTTAAAAGTGTGGCTAGCAATTTGTGGAAAAAGTGAAGCAATCTGAATATTTTCTGAATGTACTGCAGATGATAGTCACATGTTACAAAACTGGAAATAAACTAGAAAAAGTGAAATGGTGACATTCAGTTCACAGGTTATTGATAAGACTGTTTTAAAAATGTTTGCATTGACCAGGTACACAACTATTTGTCAGAACATTTAGACCAATGTAATTTAATTGTCTTTGAAGCATTCCTTGGCTATAGTGAAAATCAATTAAAGCTCCTCTTCCAAATTTGATTGGACATTTTGAAATTGTACATCTTAAATGATTTTAGGGAGTGTTGATAGTTGGATACATTGGAAATCAATGATGTTGATGCATTTATGCAATTTAAAAAAGAAAAAAAACAGAAACAATTTTTAAAATTGAAAACATGTATCCCTAAATATGCTTTTGTTTAATTTCTTAAAGAACACATCAAAGAGAGTAGGGGGAAATTGCATAGGATATTACACAAACAGCTCAGTTAAAAACTGATCTGTTTTTTTATAGCATCACAGACTATTGTAAAGATGAACAAATGAGAAAAGTACCTGGGTAAACCATCACACCTCATATACTTCACATATTGCTTAAGTTACACATATTTTACCACACTGAATGTGTGTGTGTGTGTGTGTGTGTGTGTGTGTGTGTGTGTGTGTGTGTGTGTTTGTATATGTGTATCTGTGCTTAACCTGTTTCACTGCCTGTTGAAGGTTACTACTACAGTAGCAATAGCACACAGACATCCATAAGAATTTTGAAAACATTAATTACAAAGACGGTTTTATTTGGAACACATTTCATTTTATTATTAATTGTAAAAATCAGTGCACATCAACTAAAATGGTCAGTTTTTCTAGATGAAACACCAAAATGGTCATTGAATGGTTTAAGATGGTAGCTGCCTTAATATAATAAGTTTTAGTGAACTAGAATGAATTAGAACACGTTTTTGTGAATAATGTGAAGTATGTTTATTATTCTTGTTTTTGTGCTTTTCATCAGTTTTTGCATTATTTTGTTGTTTTTCCTTTTTCTGATAATAGTTGAATTTTAGTGGCTACAGACTTATAAGGTCCAAATGAGAGTGATTTGAAAAGAAAGACAGAGAGCAGTCGGATTAAAGAGCACTTTGAGGACAAATAACAAGCATAGCTATTTTCTGTTTGATGGCTTTATAGTTCTTACAATTGGAAGTGACCCCTGTACATAACTTGCTTTGGACACACCACATGGGGTAAATATCACTCTTCTCACACTGTATGAGATCCTATTGTCATTTATGTGTCCCTGAGGGTTGATTTGTCCTTAGCAAGATTCCATGGAAGGATTTAATTTGTTCTTATTTTCTATAACAGTGCAGGAAATTATGTTCCCCAAATATGCAAGGTAAACATGTAAGCCCTGCTGTTTATATGTAAGGCAAGTATATGGCTTTTCTTTTTGGAATATACAAGGACAACATTTCTGTAAATGGTGGTACTACAGAAGAAATAACAATTACAAGAATACAAACCCTTTAAATATGACTGATATGTTTTTTAACAAAATTAACTTTACAGTTATTTTATTTGTTTAATTTATTCGCATAGTTGCTAAAGTATGAACTTTCAAATACATTCACTTATACACATATATTAATTATAAATTAAGTCCATTGAAACTAAGAGCAGATGAACAAGTCAAATATTTATAAAATAAACATGAACATTACCAGAGTAAATTAATAAATTATTATTCTGTTTCAACCTATTCTTTACTCAGATACAAAAAAAGCAATAGTTTAAATAAATAAATACACTGGTCATGATAAATGTTCCATATAATCAGAAAAGTATCGTTGAAATGGGTGCTAATGAGATGCTGAATATTTTAGATGAAATTCTTTTCTTGTGCAATACCTTCTGCAGATCAGGGACCTCTCTTGCCATCTTTGCACCTGGTGTGGAGTCACAGGGAAGCTGGAGGGTTGTGTAGCTTACCGTTTAGAGTATCTGCATTACCACTGTAGATGACTACATTTAAACGGAGATTAGATGACACCTTAAAATGGAGGTTAAGGCCTAACATTGGATGCATGCTCACATTTGTGTTTTGGACCAAGGAAACTGGTAGAAAAAATAAAAATTTAAGGTCCGATTGTACAGAAAGGAGATTTCTAACTGAAAGCCCCTCCTGGGTGCAATGGATGAAGACTGTAGGCAACTTCTTTTTGTTGTCAAAATGAGTTATGGTTTTAAACTGTAACTTCTTGAAGTCATATGGAGTGAAAAAAAACTCATTTCACTAACTTGGAACTGGGAGGCATAGAGAAAATTAGCATGATACGGATTAAAGGATTCTCCCTCTGGTATAAGGAGCCTTTCAGCAGATAATGGAAAGGATGTTAGTGTGCATGCCCCAACAAGATGCTTGCAACAAAAGCACAAAAAGCAAATAAGATCACAAAGGAGAGAAAAAAGAACCAGCATGAAATATTACTCAGCATATTAACCAAAGATCTGTTTTACATTCACATATTTTCATTTTCTCTTTCCTCACAGAACTCCAGCTTTCAGGTTAAGACCCACTTTGGCCCCAATGCAGCTGAGCACTGACAGCAAGCGGGTGTCCTTCCACCCCTTTAGTTTGCTCTAATAACTCAGCATGTGTCTGAAATCAATGGCTATTCACCAATGTCCTTTAAATGGCCAGCTCAAAGTGGACCTTCTAATTCTATTTGATGTGGTTCCAGTGAGGAAAAAACAGATAGCTGGCCTCCACCCTATTTAGACCTAAAAAATAACACCTTGGTTTTTTAAATAAACACATGCAGTGGTACAATAAAGTAGTTAAGGTTAATTGATGGATGGATGGATGCATGGAAATTATTCAATGTGTCCATTGACATACATGGAAATATTCAAAGGGATATTGCACGATACTGGCTACAGGATTCCATCACCAGTATAAGGAGTCTTCCAGAAGATAATCGAATGGATAATGACAAATATGGATTAAATATTCAAAAGGGACATCACAGGAGTCCATTTATATATTTTTATAGATTTACACCAAGTGTCAGTATTTGCTGAAAAGTAAAACCTTTTATGCCACTTCAGCATGTGGGGAAGTTAACAATATCATAAAATCACAAATCAACAAGACAAAATTTTCAGTAATTTGACACCTTTATTTACAAAACAGAGAATATAAAGTAAATTGCAGTAGCTTTTAAATTATACGATTGTATTAATGTAATAATATGATTAACTCCCTTTCTAGGGAGAATTAGGGGGTTTTAACCTGGGGTCATGGACCTTTTGGCAGTTCATCAGTGGGCTTCAAGGATATGAGAACAACAGAGTATGCAAGTAAGAATGTCTAAATAAGTAAAAGTTAAAAATAAGAATATTACTGTGCTATTACTATCTGCAACACAACTCTATGTGAAGACAATACATTTTCACTGTAAAACAATTCAATATTAATTCAATATTTTACCCAAATGTATTTATGAACATATTTCAAGGAAAGGGTCATCAGATTTTTAAACAGGTTAAACTATAATAGCTGACTGACACTTTGTTCATACCAGTGCATATTCATACATTTCTTTCATGTCTTTTTTTCAGAACTCATCTTCAAGGTCTGTAGCCATTCATACGAGGTATCACATTTTCAGGTACTCTCTGGAATGGCTGCTGGATTTGTGTTGGTGGGTGGGCCACATTTGAGTTTCCTGAGAATGATGGCAATGGTCATCCATGACCCACCTTGTGGGAAATGAATCGGAGGCCCCCACCAGCCCACTTGCTCCTCTTAGGAAGGCCTTGCTGCAGGACACTGTGTAATACCACTTAAGCTAATAAAGGCAAGCGGGCAGGAGATTATTGCCCTCATTGTGTTGCTGAAGATGCTATGCTGTGCGTCACAGCGGCCACAGAGAACCCAGCCTGAGAAACCCTTGAATGGTAGACAAGACCAATGCTGTGTATGACTGTGGGGTTTGCATTGATGCCTGACCCCCCATATCTTAAGGGATGGGGAATTATGGATCCATTGACGGCCTCTGCTGTTCCTTAAGTTTTGAAGCGTGGCAAGCGTCTGTTTTTTGAGGGGGAGGGAGTTGGCTTTGAGTTATTCCCTCCAGGGTTTCTGGCCAAAAGCCACTCTCTTTTAAATACATAAGAAAATACAGGAAGCAGCAGGAACAGGTTTGTGTGCAAAAAGGAGGACATATATTTAACAGAAGACGAAACTTTACATAATGCAATTGCTATTGTGCCACACCCATGTTGCTCAGTGTTAAGGAACATTTTTCATTATTTCCCTGCTTATTTTTAAAGATACAACAAGATATCTTACAAATGATAACTGTTTTCATCCAAAAAAAATCTTGCAGTGTGTGATGGTATCTTCTTTAGTGTTACACTGTTTTGTGTAACAGACAAAATGACTTTGACCTTTTTTCACCCTGTTTTCCTAAAGCTCTCCATACTAAAGGAGAAAGACACACTTGCATTTCTTTCTCAAAAGCTTCAGTTCTGCAGTTACTCATTTTGTGACCAGTTCACCATAGTTTTCGGTGTCTGCATAGCTGCTCTGCTGTCTGGTCATTTCCTTTGTGTTTGTTTTTCCTACACCTGCCTCAGTTGTTTGGCATCCTGAAGTCTTGTGCGGCAACAACCAGCTTCCTGAGCATTTCTGCTAAACTCCCAAGTGGATTCTCAGGCAGTTGTGCACTGCGACATTGCCCTGTGTCTTGTGTCAGCCTTCCTTCTGAGGGTATGTGTGGTTATGTGCATGTGTGGATGCCTGAAAGTGCACAAACATATATACGTGCATCTGTGTGGTTGCGTCAGTGTGCATGTATGTGTTTTTGAGTGTGTTTATGTTATGTTTATGTTCACGCGCACGTCTCCTGCAGCCCATTCTCCCGTCTTCACCCTCCCCGCTTCCTCTGCAGCACTTATCCGGCTTCAGACGGCTGGTGGCTCAATGGCTAAATGGATTATGGAACAACGGAGCACCTTCCTTCCCTGTTTCGCTTCAATATGCCTGGGCCGCGGCTATTGAGCGGGCCCGGCCCATCCACTATCCGGGCTTTATTGAAGCGTCTATGGGGCTTTATCCAGCGAGGGCTCAGCCTTGCCCCCAACTTCATCAATCATCTCCCTCCAGCCTCAGTCTCTGCGTGAAGACATGCCTCATTACACCCTTCAAGGGGATGCTAAAGGATGGTGGGGGGTAGGGGTGGGGGCAAAGGGAGAGAGAGCAGGGGGAGAGAGAGGCACAGAGATGTCTAACCTTTGCAGAGGAATCTGCATGCATGTGTCCATTTCCCCATGCCACCCTGGTTGTATCTATTCTAAAATCAATGCCATCAAAATGATGGTAATTATATTAAAATGATATTAAAATGTAACAGGAAAAACAACTAACAGTTTGTTATAAACTATACCACGGCAAAATCAATTTTTTTGTAATAATAGAAATGTTTGTGTCAACACAGATATTTCTGTAATTGGATAGTTAGGTATTTGTGACCTCAAGGTGTGGTATTCCATACTGAAGGCAGTAAAGGCCTTTGGAAATCCCTGATTTTAGGGGAAGTGCATCTTCACATATTTAGAATTTGTGTGTGGTCATCTTAGTCAGAATCCATTTGAAAGTTTACTTGGTATCATTTAATAAGGTATTGACTGGTTGTTTTTTCAGTGGGGCACGTTAACTGAGTTTTCAGTATAATGATGAAACAACAGTCAGCTAGAAATAAGTGGATTTGTTGCATTTTAAATAACTTATTTCTGCTGGATTTTTTTTTTTGTTGTGTCTGTTTATTATAGATACCCCAGAGTGTTGATGTTTAACTTGACAACTTTTAACATGTGATCTATTGTGGCACTTCATTTTCACTATGTACTGTATGATACTCATTTTAAGTGTTAATTAATTGTACTGGACTGGTAATGATTCAGTCTGACAATCTGTTCTAGGACCTTTATTTCACTATTGTCTATTAACAATAAAATTAAGTTTACTTTAAACAAAAATTACAAAACCTATAAATAAATGTGATGATCAGCATCTGGCTACATTCAACTTTCAACACAATCCATAAAAGCTCAGTAATAGAGATGTACCTCAGTTTATTAGCTGGGTAGATTCTGTAAAAGTTTTGAGTAGACCTAACAAATAAAACATATATATTAAGTCTTGGACATTTTTAACTCTGAGCTAGATTAAAATGAAAAGTTTCATAATGATTGAAAAAATGTTGTCTTCACAAATTCCTGGTCAGTGCTGAGTGTTGACTGATTTATCATATAAACTTGCAATGTTCACCATCTTGTTACTGATCACCAACACTCCAGAACACTGTAAACAATGTGTGACTTTAATTAATCCAGTCTCATGCTCCTACTCTGAGAGTGTTTTATGGGCAAATAACAACTGTGTTGAAAAGGCAGACTATTTTATCTCTGCAACAAACAGCAGTTTGTGAAAATAGGCAAGCGAAGAAAACTGAGTTCAAAAAAACATAAAAGTGTTTTCAAATGTGCACCTCAAATGTTGGTAACACAAAGTTCTAGTGTACTTGCTTTACAACATCAGTAAACAGCATTTGGAGAGATTGAGATCTGATGTGTTTCATTTTATCCTTGATGTTGTTATTGACTATTTATATACAATATAGTTGGTCAGATTTCAGGTATTTTTGCTTGAATGTTTTGAGCAAGACACTTACCTGTTTAATGAAATATAAGATATTGCTTTGTGAGGGTTTGAAGGAAAGCCCACATGTTCTGCCTATAGCCAGGCTACAGATCGTGGCTGCTGAGGAGTCACCAAAAGAGAAGGCAGCTGAAAAAGAAAAAGAGGACTTTCTATAGAAGGGTTGGTGATGTCCAGGCCTCGAGAGCTTCAGAATTTACCCCATTTATCATCCACCAGTTATTGATTTGTGCTTGAAATATCAAGGAGAGAACAGTTCCATTCCAAATAACGACTTCCATTAAGCAAATAAATGGCAAGGTTGAACAAACACCAGCAAAGTCAGCAGCTCTAGCATTTTGTGTTCTTCTGCAGCATTTTACTTAATTTAAAATAGGTATAAATGGGTAAACACAACAACAAAAAAACTAATTTATTAAGTAAAACAATTATAAAGTAGATTTAAGGAAAAATTCAACTTCTTGCTTTTACTTTGTAGTTCTCCATTTAAAAATGCTTATTTTTGGTGCTTCATGAACCACTTTTGGTTTTAAAACATATGTGCTTCTCTTAAAAAGTTCCACACAGTAACATTGAGTAATGTCTAATATTCAGGACAGGTAAAATAAATCAGGACTGACAGAGAATCACTCTGACCTGTGAGATGTTTTCTTAAAATCCCCTTCAGCATTTCACTAAAATCCGGGTGTCCAAATTCATACTACGTGGAATTCCTGTATTTTTTTCAGTAACTTTAACATGGGATTTGTTTGAACAAATGAAAATGTAAGTCATGTACAAGAATGCCTTTAGGTAATATGACCACACACAATGATACCTTTAATGCATTTTACCTAGATCAAACATCATAAACAAGAAGATACTAAACATACCATAAAGCCCTGTCTAAAAAATATTTTTATCATTACTTTCACTACCTGTACTTATGATAACACTAAAAGATAAATTAATTTTAGTTGTCATAACTGTAAAAATTAGTAGCAACATGGAAAATGAACAGGAGATAATACAGGTTTGCATGACAAAGACAAAACAATAGGGTTATAAATAGATGAGTGTGGCACTTCAGGTGCATTGATGGTGTCTCCTTCTCTTTTCTTTCATTTTGCTTTAAAAAAAGGCAGCATGCACTATTCGAGTCGCTGCTTTAACTTTTTTAATAACGATTTTTCTATGCTGTAAACTCTCACTCAGTTCCTGGTGGAATTGCACAATTAGATTAAGGTTATATTTTACAGAGGACGGGATGGAGCAATAAAGGAGTGCGCACGGAAATGGGTCTTCGCCCATCAATTAGATCTCTATTAGCAGCCAATGCAGGCCTCACCGCAGGAAATGTCACATCCCGGCTAGAGCCAAGCCTTTCCTTCTCTCCTGAAATTAAACCATTTTTCATGCCTGAAACCTCCAATCCAAACCACCTATTCTTTTTCTTTACTGTTTTATACATACAAAAATAGAGCACCTGGGTATCTTTGTAAAAAATGATAATAACAACAATAACAGTAATAAAAATACCACATGCCACTTGGCCTTGTATGTTCCTACTGTCAGCCAACAATAAGAGAGCACCTGCCTATCAATGCAAAAAAAAAATCAAAAGAACAGTAATAATAATAATAATAACAAACATGCTACATGCCGCATGGTCTATGCATGTTCCCGCTGTTGACCAACAATAGCAGAGCATTGTATCCTGCAGTGTCCGGTAGTATAAGCACCTGCAGATCAAGCCCAACTTAATCTATCATGGAAAAAATTGTATCAGCTGTGTTATTAATAATAAAAGGTTCATTATTAGAAAGTGTACCCCCACTTTAAGGCAATTAACACTACAATGAGTCACGTACTGTACCTTTGAACATGGTCTAGAATCATCTGCCACCATCCATCATATGGTGCAGTAGCCTCTGCACCAAGGTTATTAATATTCATGTTTATCTTTGCTGATCCACTCAGCTGTACAACCATACTTTTTATAACAGTTCTTGTGCTACTTATTTATGGTGACTTTCTATTTGGGAAAGAAAAATAATGACTATTGCAAAAAGCTATCATGGGGAGTGTGCAATTTAAAAAAAAATGTTTTTAAAACATTTCCTTAATGAACAAGATTTGTTTGCTTGTGTTTTAATTAAATTTGTTTAGCACTACTGTTAAGCAGTAATCAGTAGCTTTCTGTAGAGATATGGAAAAATCTTGTGATGGGGGTTCGAAGGGTATCTTTTTGAAACTTTTTAATGCATTCCTCAAGGTTATGGATATTTTTCTTTTTTCCGTGAGAATGTATCACAATTAGAAATGTAATGGATTAATAAGGATCATTTATCATCAATGGCAAACAAAAGTAAGACAGTGTGTCAAATAAAGCTCTAAAGAGCTATTTGAAAGACTACTCTGAGAAAAAAACTGGGAGTTAAAGGGGGAAAGAACGAAAATGAAGTGACACGAAAGTGAAAAGTAGGGTTTGTATAAAGAAGGTACTGTTTCCTCATTCAGACCTGGTATATGCATTCAAATGGACTTTTAGGTATCCACTTGGCTGCAGTGTCTTCTGAATGCTTCATTGCTGCAAGGCTGCCAAGACGGACATGCTCTGTGGCTGATATTATGATTTTCATAATGCTCTTTTATGCACACCGAGTCTGCTTCAGTGAGGAGCCCGCAGAGATGGTGAATGAGGCTTTGAAATATAGAGGCCTAAAGCCGGCGAGAACCCCGAGCCCCCTGCCGGAGTGAGTGGCATGTGGTGCCCTGGCTGGGGCGCATCCAGGCTCGCAGCATCAGCACCACCTCCTCCAGGCCATCCGGCATTCTCATTAGCATGCCAGGCGTCATCATATTCGGGGGAGATGATTGAGATGTGCTGGGCAACTCTTGATGAATAGTGAGAAGCCGCAGAAACCTCTGAATGAATTACATAGGCTTTGGGAGAATGGATGCGTCAACGTAACCAAATTACAGTTTATCAAAAAAAACCAAGCCTGTAAATGCGTTCAGAGCGATCAGTTCTTCTGCAATGCTCATATGTGCCAGTGTTGGTACCTACACAACTGTTTCTGAATGTAGTCTTTGCTTTAAAACTCTTGTATGCCTGGCAATCATAAATTAAAATAATGACAAAAGTTTAGGAGATATGGGAATATTTTTGGTATGTGTGGCAGTTTCATGATTTACAACTGATCTTTAAACTGTTCCTGACTGGAATATTTTAAACTACTTTCTGTTTTTTCTCATCACGGTAAAGCAGGGGAAATGTATCCTAACACGGAATGCCATTTCTGAATAACAAAAAGTGTCCTTTATTTGATAACACTGATATAATGACTACGAATAATGAATGACAGTACACTATATCATATTCTATATAAACAATATTGAAGAGATATTGCGATTCACTCGCATGACATTCGCTTTAACCAGTACATTTACTTACGGCTTTCACTTTAATTTGCTGGTAATTTTTTTTTTCTTTAAATCCATTACACATAACTTTGCAGCCAGACAGAGGAGGTAATAAACGGCATAATCGGCTTTGATAACTTGAAATGTAACAGGTTTATTGCTAATTCTAAAGGAAAACTGGACCACAACAAGTTTTTGCCCCCAAGTCTTATTGTTTTTGTCCAAAGCCGAGCCATTTATCATCTTAGAAGACAGCATATTTTTTTATCTAGTTCTCTCGGTTTCGGACCCAAATTCAGCATTTTTATGGAAAACCGCAGTCAATTTGATTGATGAAATCTAAAGATGTCCAAAACAGCACCAAAGGTCCCCGACTGCGGCTCTCCGCCGGGGAGCTTCACTGTGGTCATTGTTACCCAGAAATAAAGCGAGGAAACGCAAAGAAAACGCACGAAACTTCGGGGATTTCGATCTAAAAGGGGAAAGAAATCAAGTTGCACGGCCTTTATTTCGGTTCACACGTGCAGATAGTGGGAAAGTGAAACCCATTCCATCTCAGCTGGACACAATCACCATTTATCCGCTTTTTTGCGCAAGTTTAGAAAATAAAATTGCATTAAATATTGTATATTATATAGTGAACTGACATATAATTCTATATGTCACCATCAAATAAAAAACTTATTGAAACTACAGTTTTTGATATATATATATATATATATATATATATATAGATATAGTTTGTTATATATCAGATCTTTGCATATAACACTGGGTCTATTTGATATAATATGTATAGTCATATATATATGAGAATCTGGGATTATATACATACACACATATGCACACATACAAATATATATACATACATAAACATAGACACAGACACACACACACACACGCGCGCGCGCGCGCGCGCGTGCGTGCGTGCGTGCGTGCGTGTGTGTGTGTGTGCGTGTGTGTGTGTATCCCAGATTAAGCCATATTAATCCAAGATTTCACTTGGAAGAAAAAAAAAAGGCTATATCTTCAGCAATATCAGCAGTATTTTTATTGACAGAGTCATTACTTTGCTTACTTCAGATCTTGTTTACAGTGATGCATGACCAGATAATGTCACCTGGCTAATTGATCTTAATTGAGGCCCTCCATTATTAATAATCCTCTTGAAGAACCTACCAGGGCCCAGCAAAATAACAAATAAAGCCCCCGCCAAGAGAAATGTCTACTTCCACGTCACCCACGGGGGAGTTTCCATAAATCTCGGTTCATTTTAACTACATTTGGCCCTCAGTCTCCTTCAGGCGAAGGGAAGCTGTGTCAAGATTGCGTCTGTGTGCCAATGCTTAGGAGCAGCTGCTCCGAAACACAGACAAGGCCTTGTCAATTATCCCCTGATGGGCTGGCTCTGCAGTAGCCTGGGGGGTTTCAGTAACCAGCAGCCTACAGTCACCTCAATTAGTATCAATTTTGGCTGGGATCTCCAGGGAGGACACATGGCATTGGTTGGACAGGCCAAGGAACAGAGCAGTGTAAAAGCAAATTCTAAATACACCCTTCTTTAATTCCCTCATAATACCCTGTCAAGCAATATTGTGCAGGATTGGCACCAAACAAATGCCAGTCTTTGGATCTGGGAACTGCGATGCGTGGTGTCCAGCATGATGTCCAGCATTATTTTCCCCTTCTACATTTTTTAGAATTAGACTCACTCAGTCTATAGAAAATATCCACAGCATATGTGTGCTTGGTGTCACCTCTCGCAGCTGGTGGCATCTAGTGGTCTCACTGCCCTGCCCTTTGACCTCAAGGGGGGTGCCTTCGGACAGGGCTGTCCACCCGGTTTAACAGCTCCGCGGTGGTTCAGGTCAGAGGTGCCAAGTTTCCAGCAGGACAAGCAAAATCCCCCCTGATTTGAACAAAACCCCAGAAGATGGCAAAGCCCAGGGAATCATTAGGGTTAGTGTTTGTTTAACTAATTAGCAAGCTGTGTAGTCAGGGGGAGACTTGTAGGACAAGGCACTTTTTTGAGGAAGATGCAGGGTTCAAAGTACAGGATGGGGACACGGCAGAGTCGGCTGTGTGGAGCTCTGAAGTTCAAGAACAGAGCAAACAGAGCCTGCCAACAAAGAGAAAAGGGACAGCAGTCAACTGCAAAGGAAAATAAGTCAAATGATGCTGAGGGGAAAAAAAGGATTCCACATTAGATATGGGAAAGTTTAGGGAAGGGGTCATTAGGTCAAGAAAAGTCAACAAGAGTGCAGTCTTTATGACAGAAGGAATTTAATATTAAAAATACATAAATCTTCAAGTGAGGGCAGCAGCATAATGGGCACAAAAGGAGCGAGTGTTGGAGTCAACATTGATTTGTTAACAGTGACAAAACAGATTGTTCCAAGTTGTTAACATTTAACACAAAAGTTAACACCGGAATAAAAAGTTACGGGAAACTGAGCAGCATCTTCTAATTAAAAATACCCAAAAAACAAGAAGTATTACACTACTTCAGGGAAAACAATGAATTTAACTGAATTCAAAATATATTATTTATCTCTTTATTTAGTTGTAGCTGATACTAAAAAGTACAAAATATTCCGTTGAAAAAAATATATTTAAAATGTGTACTTTCACAAGTACTGAGTGGGCAAAACATGAATTATTTTGATTATAGGGATCATCAGAAACTAATTTCCCAGTTAAAAGAATAAAGTTTGAATTTACCCTACATTTCAACTTTAACAGTGGCATTTTTACTTCAGCATTCCATAATTTATATAAATACTTTTTTTTAAAAAAGTAACAGTGGGTATTATTTTGATTATTTGCAGTATTTGCTTAAAATGTTACTAGATGTTCTAACTAGTAGTGAGAATGAAACAGAAATATTTAAGATTCCAGACAATTACAGGCTAGACATGAAATAAATAAAAATTTGTTCATAATATCAGTTTCATGTGCTGCTTAATGATTAATTACTTTAATACTCACACAGAGAACATTGTACCAAAAGGCAGAATCAGAGTGTAATACATTAGACGTAAAGTGGATATCATCACACTGGAGAGACCCCCTCTGGGCTCGGCAGTAACCTATACACCTAATAAAGCGACATGGCCCCAGGTTTGTCTAAATGTGCTTTACTTTACCACCATTCATCAGTCTCTATCCATTTATCCCTTTCACCAGCCATGTACTAACAAGTACCTATTGATTGCACACTTTGCTAAATCTTTCATTTCTGTTTTTCAGTTTTTAAAAAGTTTTTATTTTCAAGTCTTTAAATCTTAGCACTCTCTGCCTACATGGACCTCAAATGCAATGATTTCATTTGTTTACACAGAACTAACTCGTTAATCATAAAATACACCCAGTTTAAGCTATAAATTCATGTGTCTAATAATTCAGGTGTTAAATAATATATTTAACAGCAGTCTTAAATTGCAAATGTAGTATGTAGCTGGTCAATCTTTGTTTCCAGCTGAACAGGTTATATCATAAAGTTTATTATACTGTACATTCCACTAAGTTCTACATTTATGAGTTAAAGTCTGTATACAAAATATACATTGTTTATTGTAGATGAATAGAAAAATGTAATAAAAATAATGCATTTAAAATTTTTCTTGCACAGTGCAACCACATAAACTTCCGTTAGGTTATTATGGGGATGTCAGCAATATGTTGCACTTGAAATGGGTTGTTTTCTAAAATAATTTTTTATTTGTTTCTTATAGATATGAGAAATCCGTGTGACTTTTCATGGATTTGTCCCTTATTAGCTTCCTATCAGTCTGCAAATACCTCAAATATCATAATTCTTCATAATGTGCCTTATTAGGGAAATCCTTCCTTTCTGACAATTTAATACAGCAATTTAACCCTTTCTATGACACCAGTCATTTGTCTTTGTAAACGAGGCACACATATAAGCTGGGGTTTTCTATCATTTTTTAATAATAAAAATAAAAGTATGGTTTCCTAACATTATGAGTATAAGAAGCAGGCCAGGCACCAAACAATGAAAACCCGTGTACACACACTTCATGCATGCACACATTCCCACTAACAAACACAGAGAGCCCTAACACTCAAATCCTAAACATAACGACTATAACGGATTAAATCCCCAATTCTGTCACGAACCGCTCAATTTAGCGGTCCTTGAAGCAATTTTTTGAAATATTTTCCCTGGGAGAATAACACCGAGAAAAAAAAAACTAAATCCGGGGAGACCTCACCTTCCTTATCGCCTCAATAAAATAAGCATAAAGCCCGCTCGATGAGTGTATAATTTTTAATATATATGCAATACATGTTCACTTTGTTACCTTGACTGACAGAAAATAATATGGGCAAATCGTAATATCCATCCATTACTTGCAAATGATGTGCACGTTGGATCTGCTTGTGTTTGATTAATTCATCTCCCGATTGAGTCTGATGAAGCAATAACTGTGCCTATGGCTTTGACATTTGCTCCTCATGGGGAGGAGGGATCAAACGACCCAACCTTTAGGGAGCAACATGATAGAGTTGTTTAAACCTTATATATTTTTAATGCGGTGTAATTAATTTTAGCCTTGTCCGGCAGGATGCTCACGCAACACTGCACTGCTCTGAAAACCACCTACTTTTCGTGTTTTTTTTTCTCCACATAAATCACTTGTCTGCAAGTTTACATCTATCCAAAATCGCCACATCACTGCAGGCTCTTTCACGTCAACGGCGTCTTGCAATACCAGCAGCACACGACGTAGATCTCGATACCTTTGCGAGCAATACACACCAGTACGCATATATACGCTCAAGTGTATACACATTTATTATAATATACAGTTGCATAATGAAGAGAATGGGAAAAATGGGAAAACGTTAAAACGTGACTTTCTCAGACTAACAGATGCTGGGAATGTACAGCCGCAGAGGCGGCGAGTGCGGCGTGTGTGACAGCGGCTCCATCCTGTTCTAATACAACGTCAGCAGAAATCACACTTTGCCGTCTGACCACAAGCATCTGCACGCTTCTCTTTCCCACTTGTTGTAAAACAGAGAGAATTTCATACAATATTCAGAAAGAATTTTTTTATGGCGCTTTCCTTGGCTCTGTGAACTAAATGTACTTTACACTCCAATTTTCTCCAGTTCAAAACGGGGGGAAACACGTAGGTAAATCATTAAAACGTACTTCCTCTAAATAGACCATTATTCTACTAAATAGGCTGTGTGTGCGGAAATTCGCGGAGGCGCTAATAGAAAAGGAGCAAAGTGGCGCAGAATGGAGTGCGGACGTGTGCGGTTCCGCCCAGGCTTTGTGAGGACAATCGTTGCACACTAGTGCGGCTTCAATGCGCGCAAAAAACAACAAATGTTACATACTACAGCTGTTTAAAGTACTACCCTATTTTCTTTGTCTCCAGTTATTTAGGTGGTTTGTTTTTCCGTCTCACGCGAATGTCACTCTAACGCCGTGACAGCTGATAAACAAAACTGAAATAATTACAATAATTTTACACGCGAATAAAGCCTATTGTTGCAGGATGTTTCTATGCGCAGCATTATACACGAAAACCAGACTGAAATGACAGTTAAATCCAAAATTTAAAATAGAAAATACCCATGAATAAAACAGAGACATGCTACGTAAACACCTGCAGTAATAATGCTCTAATTCTGTAGTCAGTCAAAAACGTGCCTAAAATATACTTTGAAATTTAAAAATGTATTTATTTTATGGAATTATTCTTCGATTGCATTATACTGCAGTCGTTATAATCCAATGTCTTCAATGCTATTTCAGTGAAGAGGTAACTAAAAACTTCTCGATCGTGTGATAATATTAAGAATCTGAAAAGACTTTGATCTTTATTTCTTTCATTTGAATATTTTACATGGGTGTTTTCCAGCCCTCAAAGCCTCAGTGTCCTGGACAAAATATATTTCTTTATTTACCATGTTCCTTCCACCCTCATTTCAGACCTCTATTCTCTTGTCATCATTCCTGTTTGTGGGCTTTTATTTCTATTCTCTTCACTGTTTTGCTTTAATTCTTTTTATTCCAATACAGCTGGGAGAGAATACAGGCTTTTTTCCGGGTTCTAGAACTAAACCTCTTTAGAAGCTTTGATTTCTCCTTTTTTACCCTTCTTTGAGTTGACTTGCCTTTTGACTTTTCTACACCAGATTCTCGTGAAAAAACGCCTGGTACCCGTTGATGGATCAGTTCTAAAAACTGAAAACAATAGAGTGCTTCACAGAAGAGAAAACAGAGAGAAGCACAACCTTTGGTGTTGTTTTTGCTGTATTTTTTTTTGTTAAATATTGTGTAATTAAGTAGTTTATGATCCAAATGTCTTAAAATTTAATACTGTCTGAAAAGAAATAATAGCTAAACAGAAAAAATATACCACAAAATATACAATGTTAGTACAAATTAGTATGTTGCTTTTTTCTGTTGACTACAGTACTGTATTGCTATCTGTTGCCATTTCACATTCTTTTGGATATTTCACTGTTATTATTATTTACAAATTTTGATTCTGAGGTGCAATTTTCTCTTAATTTAGAGAATAATACTTGATCCCGCCGAACTTATACATTTCTACCATATATTATTAGATTACATACATTAATACTGTTAAATTAAATATTTTAATGACAATAAAATGTAAAGACGTTAAAAATTTGCTTTAATGACGCTACAGTAAACGAATAACAAAAGGTATAACTGATTTAATTCAAGCAGTTGCGCCGTTAAATAGACAAAACCGAAGCAGAACAAAACACATCTTAATTTATAAATGACAACAGAAATGGGCCATATAGCATTAAAATAACCCATAACACCTATGAAGCACTGACAGTACAATAAAGGGAAAACATTTCGAGTGATTATTAAAAATTATCCTTTTATTGCTTTTTTCCTGTTTTCATCTGTAAGGTTATTATTATGATTTTAAGGAAGCAAAGGCGTACCATGTCTCCCAGAAGTGCATGTATAATAACAATAATTCGGTGCCACTGAGTCTCCAAGGTGATTTCCAGCAACGGTGAACTTAATAGCTGTGTGGAAAAAACAAGGACTTCTAAAGACATATCTTACATTGTGCGCAAAAAAAAATGAAATGCTCAGATCATAAAACGACAAATCATTATGAACAGAAACAAAGCAGAAGAAGGAAAAAAATGATTAAAATCGCCATAGCAGCAGATACTTACAGTGAAAGTGCACCACCCTGGTGGTATACTATATATCCATTTTTGTTCCTATATTGTGGGATTTGTCTGCTTCTCTGTTACACTTAAACAAGTGGGAACTTTGCATCCTTCTGCACCATTTTATACATGATGAGCCGTCAGTAATAGGATTATTAAACAAAAACCGTCTCAGGCGCTGGCGTTAACCTTTTTAAATGCCTAATTAGGTTTTTGCACAGAAACAATTTGATTTAACATTGCATTGCCTACATTTTGGTAGATACTAAAGCAATTGCAAAATGCATTATCCGGCTCTCTGCCAATAATCAAAATATACATATTTTAACAAACATTGAAGGTATGCTATGGTATATTGTTTAAAAAACGATATCTGTATGATCCACTAAACTAATTACCCCCGACTGCTGCCTGCCTCCATTAAGGTGATAAAAAAAAATACTATTTTGCGCCATCTGGCGACAGCTTAGAGAAATGCAACCCCTACTAAGCTCCTGCTTTCGGCTGTTGGGCTTTGTGTAACATTTCTTGGAACAAAACTTAACCACGACCAGCCTCTGTGAAATATTATAGTTATGGTACAAACACAACAAATCAAGGACCACACAATGAAACCAATGACAGTAAAAAAGCCACGTATTCAATGAACATTTGATTGTAGATGGCAATTCAAAAAGTCACCTTCAATTAACTTTAAGGAACGCCAGTTTTCCGACCATTTGTCTGCAGAAATAGTCGCATATCGACAATAATATGATTTTTTTCATCAAGCCGACTGCAATACCAAATGATTTCAATCGTACGCAATTCATGACTGTCCAGATGTGTTCTTTCTTTGTGAAGTGACGGCCTCTGGTGGTTCACACATAAAACTACAGAATGCTGTGATTTTCTCTCTTGGACTGTTGGCACTCACTTATTTACATAATTTTGAGTTTTCTCCAAAAGGACGTATAATAACTGCTGTGTAGTATTTAGCTCACGCCTTTACCCGAGGTGTTTTGCTATGCTAGATACTCTCTGTTAAACTCAATACAATTATTCACCCTTTTATACATCAGTGCAATGTAGCTTACACATGTCAATCTTGGGCAATTTGAAGTCTCCAGTTCCCCTGAAACACATG
Organism: Arapaima gigas; assembly: GCA_900497675.1. Classification (NCBI taxonomy): domain Eukaryota; kingdom Metazoa; phylum Chordata; class Actinopteri; order Osteoglossiformes; family Osteoglossidae; genus Arapaima; species Arapaima gigas. The sequence continues at coordinate 278,741 of UFQX01000185.1, read as the reverse complement.
GCTTGGGACTGGACAAGGAAACCATCAGGCACAAGGGGAGAACATTACTGTAGTTTGACATCCGAATTTAATTCATTCCTGAAAATGCATTAGATGCCACATTTTTCAGTTATCAAGTGCCTATTTGTTGTAAATGAGGAAAAAAAAGTAGTATGCTTCCAACCCATCCCCACCAACACCTATATTACTATTAACCCAGGACTTCAGCATAATATAACACTGGAAACACCAATCACCTAATTAGAAAACAGTTTATGTTGTCATTAATTTGCGTGTTTATACCATGAGGTACAGTATGTACAAAGCAGGATTTTTAGTGCACACACCCCCCCCCCCGTCACTACGTTACATCAAGGGAAATGAGAGGGCACAGCGTTCACAATGGGAGTTCGTGTTATGAGATGTTGAATAAAGGGAATAAAGACGTGTATCAAAATAACCCGCTGCCTCCACCTCTTTGACACACCAACCCGTATTTAAATAAATAGGTTTATTTTAAAAAATAAAATGCAAGCGGTGACAGTGTGTTCAGATGAAGCTAAACAGGTGGAAACAGCTGATAATTGACCCTACGTGCCAGTCTATCTTTGGGTAAATTTGTAACAATACATCCAGTTTTATTTCATTACAGTACACTGTAGGGTATGGTACAATATTTATTTGCAGATTCAAAATTTTTTTTTAAATTTTATTCACATTTTAATTTTTTATTATGGATAAGCTTCAGATAAAATTCATTATAGCAGAAGTTTTCATTGGGATGGGTATTCATTTTTAATTTGGATATAGAGAATTCAGATACAGAGGAATTGGTGTATTTAGACCCTGTGCTGCAATTTACTAGCACTAACCCCTTTGCCACAGGGCCACCTTATGTTTCTGTGGTATTTATTGTAGAAATAGTAAGGAATAATTATTATGTATTAACTGTTTCAGAATCCTGAAGAGTTACAAGAAATAAGTTAGTCAGTCAGTCAGGTATTATCTTTAACAAAGCACATGTGATAAGCCCCAACTGATAGGTCTTTGGATAGTGGGAGCAAAAGCAGATTCTAGAATGAGAAATTCCTTGTGCATTTTTTATTCAGTAAAATGTTTATTCCTTTATTCCCATTTGATTTCAGCTTTATTTTGCATTATGCAAATTACAACATATGCGAAAAATAATTAAGTAAAAGTATCTGCCAGTTCGTTTTTTGGTCAAGTTGGGCGGGCAAGATGGAAGGGACAACATGTGACAGGAAGTTGAACAGCACTTCCGGTTATAGTAAAACGCAAAGGCACCGAGCAACGAATGGAAGAAATTGTCTCGTGTTCTTTCCTGTCTTGATAAAGAAACTACTAGACAGCTAATCTGTAAGACGTGGTTTATTTCCAGGTAAGTGTTTAATATTTTATTTTGTTATTTTGCGTGTTTTCACTTTTTGACAGCGGTTTTCCTGTCTTTGACAGGCTTTAGTAAAGGTAATTCGCGAACATTCTAGCTACTTCATTAGCTTCGTCGTGGGACGTCGTAGCCGTTCTGCCTTTGCAGCTAAGCTAGAAAACACTTATTTAAATAATATCTTTAGCAAGCATCCTTCTGTATAAGTTTAGACAATGCTGTAGCATTCAGTAGGCAGGTTTGGGATGAAGCATCTCCACAGGCCTGGATTTTCACATCCAAATTGAAATAAACCTGCAGATGAGTCTTCATGCAAAGAGTTGTAATATAAACAGTGAGAAATGATGTACAGTATCCGTGGTCCTGCTAGACATCCAGGGTTGAATACATGAAAGTAAAATTTGCTGCTCGTGCAAAGGATGAATAATAAAGTTAATAAAGTATCGATTTTAGTAATGTATTGTCTTACTGTACTGCATTTAGTTGACACACATCGCCGGTTGGTTTAACCAAAGAATCTTACAGAGGTGAAAGCAGAAAGACAAAATATGTTTAACTGTTGTCAATGCAAAAGAATTGTAATTGGCGAGTGAAAAAATTAATCTAAAAAAAACTTTGTTAAAGTAATTAGTAAACTCATTGTTACTCAGTGGTATACTGTAGGCTTATTTGTTAAACATTTCTCTTTAAGGTTAAACCTTTAAACTCCTTTTACTCGTGTTCATGTAGGAATTGGCAGCTAGATCCTGTTAATTTCTTGTGTAAGGAATTCCTTCTGTAAATCTCATGTTAAGTTACTTTATTTTAGTTGTCTTTATCTAACACTGTAAAGTCACTTTTTAATCAACTTTTCAAATATTTGTTGTCAGTTTAGGGTAACAGTCTCAACTGCTGACCTGTATAACTCCATTGGGATGTTGATTAAATCCAACGCTATACAAAAAAAACTGTCAATGGAAACACTAGTACAAAAGACATGTTTTGAATATGTTGGAACATTTACATTCAAGATGACTGGAGAGAAGAGTTACTTATTAATTTGACAGCTCAAAATTTTTTTGTGTAAAATTGTACAATTGACAATAAAATGCTGCACAGGTGTAATCTGTGACAATTTAGGTGACTCTGCAATGACATTAATTTGTTCCGTGTTGTTCTTGAGGGTGAAGCAGATTCACAAAGGCAATGGCGGACAATGAGAACACAAGTCCTCCCCGTCAGGAAGGTCCTGTGGTAAGTGGCAGCCTAAACAAGTGTGTGACAATTGATGACAAGAATGACTGGTTGTTCTTATGGTCTCATACTTGTGTAGATCTTATAGCGATTTCTTTATATTTTTATTTTAGTTGTGTTTGAAGAATTATGTATAACCAATCCTAACGTTGTCTGTCACATTAGTATGTCATTAATATCAGTGTCTCAGATTGACTTGTGGTAATAGTTGCTGAAATGGCTCTCCTTGCCATATACATCACTTTTTAAATAAAACACTAAACATTTTTATGTTTCTGCTTGGATTGCAGCAATATATGTTGAATAATAAACTGGAAACGGCAATGTGGCTCTCACGCCTGTTTACTGTGTACTGCTCTATTTTGTTCATCTTGCCTGTCTTGGGGTGAGTACAGGTTTTGAAAGTTTGTTTGCTTGTATGGGTTATTTGTGGTTTTTAACCTCAACATGTTAGGCATGAAAAAACTATTGGTACCTGTTGCAGTCATTTTTTATATGGCAATGGTGATGCTTTGAAAGAAAGAAACGCAGTCATCTCTCAATTTACGCATCTAATTGGTTTTGGAAAAGTCAGAAAGACAGCCATTTCCATTATTTCTTATGGGGAAAAACAATGAATGTTTCCCAGCCCATCTGAAACCCTCCAAACCAGCTTTCAAAAATATCACTAAAAACATATTAGAACATATTGTCGCATGCACCAGGGATCACATTTGAAAAGCTGTGCACACGTGATGTAAACGGGTGGTCCAATGTGAATTAAATTTCTACTCATGTTCATGACAAACAAAACCAAGTCTATTCCAGTGCCATGTTCTAAAAGAAAATTTTATGGAGATGCATTTGGTGTTGGATGAATGTTATTAAATGTTATTAATAAAATACTCATCCACTGACCAATCATGACCAAGATATTTACATGTACCTCCTCTTAAAGACCCAGCACTGCAAGGCATGCACGTGATCTTCACGTCCACCTTTCCCAGGATTCAATACTCTGGTCATAATAACGCCCTTTTAAAGGCATGGGTGTATGCACACATACATGCACACAGTATGTAGTTAGTTTTTTAAACACTTTATTACACACTTGAATAAAATTGTGATATTGGATTTTTAAAACAAGGCACACATGCACACACAAAAACTCAGTGTGTAATTTTTTTTTTTTTTTTTTTGCTGACACGCATTGTATTGAGCAGATTGGCATTTGAAACAACTAATGGTAATAAAAATGAAATCGTGTTCTGTTGAAAACACTTAAATTGAGAGATGCCAATCCTGAGAGATTACTGTGTATTTGAGGAAAATTGACCAAATATTGATTGAAATGGTTTGGGTATTAATTGCAAGCTAATTGTTACTTTGCTGCAAGTTTGTTACCAAATGTTGTATTGAATCCTAACATTAAGTATATGTATGAATCCACTTCTTTGCTGTTAATCACCTTAGTGCAACTTCACTTTGCTTTTCTCACTTTGTAGTGAACAACAGCAGACCTTCATGCCCTTTATTTTAATGCTTGTTATTGTATGTAGAGTCATTGCCAAGAAGATGGCTGGATTAATTTCCTGAGATATTTGATTTATCATCCTAACAGACTGCAGGAAGCTGCCAATTTTTACCAGCGTGCCTTACTGGCAAATGCCTTGACAAGTGCACTGCGGTTGCACCAGAGGCTGCCTCGGTTCCAGCTGAGTAGAGCCTTCCTTGGCCAGGCACTTCAGGAAGACAGCTGCCACTACCTTCTCTACTCCCTCATCCTGGTGAACTCTTACCCAGTTACAAGTATCCTCCCATCAGAAAGTCACACAATTATAAGATCCTAATAAAAGTTGCTTCACTCTCAAATGCACAGACTAAGATTTCCAGTATTATTTGTAATTAATCAGGTGATAGTCTGATAAAGCTAATAAACTGCACAAATTTTGGAAGGTGTGGTTAATCTTGTCTTAACTTGCAGTCCTGAATGTATCTGTTCCTTAATGGTTGCGCTCAGTGAGTATATTTCCAGTCTTCCTCTTCTCTTTGCTTCATGCCACCACATACACAAAAAAAGTCCTTGACGTAAGTATTGTGTGCTTCTATTATTTTTTCTTCTGTTTTAATGCTGTATTTAGTGTCTCTGTAGACAGACTTGTTATATTTCTGTATTTGATGGTGTTTTTTTTTTTTTTTGTAATTGTGACGTAAAAGTAATTTTGGGCTTTACTTACAGACAATGGGTCCCAACAGTTTGGCATTCGTGAGGGGTTTCCTGAACAAGCTGACAGCCAATCAGCAAAACATCCTTAAGTTTATTGCTTGTAATGAGATATTTCTAATGCCTGCGACTGTCTTCATGCTGTTCAGGTATGATTTTTTTTAATCTTCTGCAGTTGTTAAGGAACATAAGAATGACTTTTCTACCCTCAAAACTCTACCTGAACACGCCTACTTTTATTTTCATTATAAGCACCTGCACGCTTTGTAATGTAAATAATCTATTCATTAATTTTCAGGAACCACTCACCAATACAGGGTATTGGTGGTCTGATAGGCATATGGAGCAGGGCAAGCGTACACCATGAAAACGATGCAGAGTTATTACATTGCACTAGAACAAACTGGGTTACACACAAAGGGCCGTTTTATTTTTACCATGTCTGTGGACTGTGGGAGAAAAAAATGAGTACCAGACATAACTCACAGAAATACAAGAACACACAAACTGACAAAAAGGTAGATTTCAACCCACAGCCCAGGAGTACTAGTTTGACGTTAGTGTCCTAAGGTAAATGATTTGAAATGTAGTGGTTTGTACCTAATCAATCAAAACCCTGGGAACTCCAGTTGGCAAAGGTGATAATGGAAGTGACAGACAAAATCAGTTAACTGCTGCCGTTTGGTATCATGCATCTAAATGTGTCCAAACACAAAAATGTTTGAACTGCTATTAATTTTGCATCAGATAGACAAGGTAATGTTATTACACTTATTTATAAGTAAATATGTATTTATGAAATAGTTACATGAAATAGTTGAGAAATTTTTGGCATAACCTAGACAAATTCAGGAATCAAAGGGTTAAATGTCTGTCTCGAGGACAGTCTAGCTAAGATCAGTAGGTGCCTCAAAATGAACAGTATAGTTGTTATACAAACAACCTGTCCATTCATTATTATTTACTGCATAATCTTGGTCAGGATGACAGGGGTTCGGAGACTATACAGGAATTGGTAAGCACTAGGCTGTTAAACTACCACTGGATTGAATGCCGGTCAATCATAGGATGGACACGCACAGTTATACAGAAACATATACGCGTGCATTTCTTGAAGATGAATACTGATGATTGTGCTTTCAACTAAGGACTTCATTGGTCCTTGATGCCAGGTTCTGGACATGACATTCCCTCACACAGTGAGGTTGTCCAAGTTTTGAACTGAAGTTTTTTTTTTTTTTTTTAATTCTTTTATTCTTTTCCCCCTCTTAAGTGGCCAAGGAAGTTTGCTGCAGCCCTTCATTTACTACAGGTTTCTTACCCTTCGATACTCCTCTAGAAGAAACCCATATTGTCGGTAAGAGCCCACAAATGCCACTGAATCTCTTAGGAACTGTTTATGTGCGCTGAATACCTATAAGTTCTATTTAAGCATCTTGACTTTTATTGTTCCCCCTCAAAAATTGTACATTTGTCTTAATGTCCTTTGCTCCCTCCAGGACCCTGTTCACTGAGCTGCGCATTCTTCTGGAGCACTTTGTAATGAAGCCATCGTGTCCGGCTTTTCTCAGGAGGATGTGTTTGAACAGCATCGCCTTCATCAGCCGCCTGGCACCCACTGGGGTATAACCCCTACAGCTCTTCTCACGGTGGCAATTAGCAAGAACCGAAAGGAAAGAAAAATGGGCGGATTACATGTTCAAACTGTTCCTGCTGCTTTTTTCTCCATATGCTAGACTGCTAGCTCTGAATCACACTGCACTGAAAACCCTAACTTTAATTTATTTTTTTGAACTGCCCTTGGAAAACTACTTTTCCCACAAACACTGTACTACTGTGTTATCATCCATATCACAAATTATATAAAATGAGTGTCGTAGAGTTTGACAACATTGTGGTCAGTCCTTTTATTTGGTTCATCTGTACATTTTTGTTAGTTGAATTTTAAGTCATAGAAAGTTAATTTTGATTGCATGTATGAATAATTTGTGCTGTTCATGGTACAGTACTGTTAGCCAAAGTGATGGAAAATTGCATATACGCTGCATTTATATATAAATTGGATCACTCGTCCTACAAATAGAAAGAACTTGGCAGCAATGAATTTATTATATTCCATCATTATTCATTTTTATCAGTTATCTTCTTTGAAGTACAGACTTTGGAACATGTACGATTTATACTGTTGAAATGTCTAAACATTTTTTTTTATTCCTATTAGTTTTAATGAATTAAATGCAGAAAATCCTTTGCAATATTTGATTTATTGGCTGTGTATATCCCGAGTCCTGGTGTATTTTTGAAAATGCAAAATCTTAGTGATTGTTAATAAAAGTTATTTCAATTATGGGATTAATATAGGAATGTGGTTTTTCCTCATCACATTTTCTTATCTTTTTGTAACCCACCAGTGGCTCCTTTGGATTATAGTGTAAAGGTTTCTAGGTACAGATTGAATTTAATAGAATATATCTAACGGTGTGCACTAATTTAAAAGGTTCATTATTTATCTTTTGTTTAACCATTTTTGCAGCTGTAGATATGGCTGAGTGAGCAAATGTTACTCCGTTTTTCATTTTGGTTGTTTTCTGTTCAGTTTTTCCATGATGTATCTCAGTAAAAGCAAGTGGACAATACCTTTCTGGTTTTAGTGTTTTCTTTTCACGTGGCAGTGTTACCAGTTTTTACTGGAGTCCGCTTTTAGGTAACACGAAAGATTGACGTTATTTACTTAAATAACGTGTAGTTGGAAACATTGCGGATTTTGAAAAACGTCACAAAATGTACTTTAAAATGTTGGTGCCAATTGAAGCATTTTTACAGTTTTAGCTTTCACGCCGTCGTGAATGAAAGTATAGTAACGGAATACTTCCGTTCTTTGTGGTTCCGGCTGCTGATCCGTCAGAGTGATAAATAACCATATTAAATTCTTACAAACCGAGGTACCTGGGTTTGGCCGATTTGAACGAAGCCCACTTATGAGCGCTAAGAAAGAATACACAGCTGAAGTTGTGATGAACCAACAGCAAAGCCCGCCTCATCATCTGAAGCGGGTGTTTTATTAATGAACGTTTAACTTTTTATTTCACTTTTTATTCACTTCCTGAAGCCCCACGTTGCTTTGAGTAGCCGTACAATCATACTGATCATTTATTATGACAACGTTAATGGGTCCTTCCGCGTCTTGCCGAAATAGCTCAGTTGGGAGAGCGTTAGACTGAAGATCTAAAGGTCCCTGGTTCGATCCCGGGTTTCGGCATTTTCTTCACGTGGTCAGTCACTTAAAAATTCACTTTTAATTTTAATTTAATCCCAGCTGCCATGTATCAAATTTGAAAAAATAACGTAACCTTCGCAGCACAAGTTTACGTATCTCCTCTTTAATCATCGAATATGTATTTTCGGAGTACCATGTAAAGTTTTTAAATAAAAACACTTATTCTACTGTATGCACCCGCGAAATAAGTAAACACCTGCATACGATTTCACCCGTAGCAGGTGGGAATCGTCTGTCTCTAGGGGGCTTGTGTCGGTGTCGTGACTGGGATTGGGTGGGTGGTGAGCTCTGAGCGCTCTCAGTATGTCAGTCAGGATTACCGGTGGTCGCGTCAGTAAAACTTGTGGAGAATGCGGGCATCGATCCCGCTACCTCTCGCATGCTAAGCGAGCGCTCTACCATTTGAGCTAATTCCCCTCCGTTGCTAGGTTCCGGTGGGAGAGTGAAAGCCCACCACAAAGCCACAGTAGTTGTGCCATAACACAGCTTGACAGAAAGTTTCACGATACACTGGTAGGTCTTTTTGTGCAGATATCAGGGGGCAGGAGGTCCATGCTTAAATCGTCAGCATTCTGGCCTCTGAATTCAAATCTTGGAGAAACCTGCCTTTTTCTCTATTGGCTTCAATAGTGTCTCATTTCAGCAGTGTAAACAAAGCAGGGGGAAGTCTCACCTGTGGAATGCATAGTGACAGCTCCAAATGCAGTGGTATAGCTAACCACTGTGATGGTTCATCTTCAAGTCAGCATTTAAAAAACAGAAAACAAAGACAATTGCTAGTCACTGGTAACAATAAAGTCACAGGTTTCAAACTTTTCATCAGACAAACCTCTACATCCACCTATTGGAAATTGAACAAGCTAGATTGTTTTCAGCTATCTACCCGAAAGTCGGTTTTGTGTTCCAAGTGTCACTACAGGTTCACTGCGTCCACAATGTGCTGCTTTGCATAGCAAAACAGACCCTTCTTTTCAACATAAAGTGCAACGACTGTCTCCAAAAAGCTTCTCAGTGTACACGTGACAGGGAGAGCAGGTTGAGTCCCCAACTCTTTGGTGTCTCTGAAGCAAGAGCACCACAGTCTAAGCCACATCAAACTAACCGCTGTAAAATGTGTGAAGAAAGCAGGCAGCAACCCCACTACCTCTCGTATGCTAAGTGAGCCCTCTATCACTTGAGCTAATTTCCCTCCCTAATCCCACCTTGCTAGGGCAAACAAGGAAAAGTGCCCAAACAGCCAGCCAACAGCTCCACAATTTCAGTCTCACAGTAGACTGGTTCATCTATGAGACTTCAAAATGAGTTTTTGAACATACATGGAGACATACAATTTATACATTTTGTTCAGTCTAAATTTGGTTTTATGTTCAAACTGAACACATAACCATAGCCCCTACATGAAGATGGAATTAATTACATCTGTACGGCAGTTTTGAACTTCTTTAACCTAGTCTGTTAACTTTAGATGACTTACAGCAAATTTCCATAATAGTCCATAAAGTCATGTAATCAAAATATAACATAAAAAAAACTTTATTGGAAGCCGTTTATACATTGCAGTGCTCACTACTGACAGAATACAGCAAGACAAGATGGCTTCAAAAGGCTTGCTTCTTCTTCTTCCTCTTCTTTGATGCAGCTGTAGCAGACTGGTTTGATTGTGCAGCTTGCTTTCTGTTAAAAGAGTGAAAAGCTTTTCAGACTTCTAAGACTGGTTAAACATGTCCAACTTATAAATCCAATAACTTAGAAGTAGAGAAAAAAATAAGTTTTTCTTCAGATACAGGTAGTCCGAGTCAAAATATACAACAACCCAGACTTGCAACCGCAATCTCATTAACCTTACTGTATTATTCTCAACTGCCGACGTTTGGCCATTCAATGACAACCACTCCAACTGCTGTACAATAACACCGGCTGCTCATGCTGCCACAAGGCACCATTTTTTGACTCAGTGTTGGTCTATCAATGATTACTATTATTATCAATCTTTATTTGCACACCCACCTAAAATACAGCCCTCCTAGCCTATGTGCACAATGATTCTAGGATAGGCTCCAGACTGTCACAATTTAGGTAAAGTGGCACAAAAGTGAGAGCTTCAGTTAACATTACTACATTAAATGTGTCCTGAGAACTAGTCATAACGTTTGGTCTCAGCATTTGCGTGTGCAGTCATTGCATTTTCTTTTCAGTAAAGTTTCATAGGCAGACCTCTTCATTCCACAAGATATTTTATTTGCAATGGCTAGCAAAAGAAAAAACGTCAGTATCCTGCTGGTGGTGCTAAAAAGAGTAAAAGAAAATAGATTCAAAAATGAAAGTGAAAAATAGTGCAGCATCAAAATTATAACATTGTTCCTTATTTATATATTGTTATTCTCTATTAGTAAAAAATGCATAATTTGTGAAATTATGGAAGAATTATATCAAAAATATTAAACATAGCATTCTTGTTATTTAATCTTTAAAAATATATAAATACAGTATAAGGGGATTTTTTTTTTTTTTACTTGCCACATGACCATTGAAATAGAACTTTGTTGTGCACTGAGGGCTGTCAATAACAAATTAATCTTTTTTAGCCCAGTAGGCAAATGAGTTTAGACCATTATGTATGAAAGCCCTAACTAAAACATAGACGTCATCAGTAGAATTCAATTATATAAAATACTAAATTGATGTACATAAGGTTACACAAAATTACTGTGTTAATTGTGACACTATTTCTAAATAAATTGTTGCAAAGAGTTAAAATTAAGACAGGTTAAAGAAATAACTACACTATAATGGACTAAAAAGTATAAAATAAGAGCTCTCACTTCAAATCCTTTACTTGTGTTCCTTTATGTAATATCACAACTTCTTCCTCTTCACTGTCCGATATTACTACAACCTCCCCTGGAAATGAAAAAGGATAATTAGGAAAAGATTGTATACAGTATGCAATAATAAGAAAATAAGAGTAACTTTAACAAGTGAAATTCATCAGTAGTTACTTCTAGCACAGAAGAGAACTTTTATACTTGCCTTTTGTAGCATTTTTGCCTTCCTCCGTAGGCTGTTCTCTGATGCCCTGTTCTTCTTCCTCTTCCCCCAGATCGTCTTCCAGTTCATCCAGTTCTTCCAGGCCCCAACTGTCCTGTAGCCCTTCACCCAACTGTCCTGTGCCAGGAGCATGCACCACTGGTGATGGCATACTGCTTTAGTTAAGAAAAGCAAGGCATCAAGAAGACAACATGCTGTGAACAAACACAGAATAACCAGCAAGCCTCAAAGAAGCTGAGGCTGAAGAAAAAGATTAAAAAAAAAAAAAAAAAAAAAAAAGCATTAGCACTTTTGTATCAATTTAGTTAAAGCATCCTTTCCATTTGAAGGATACTTTTCAGATGGGGCTTCAGTTCTGCAAACGATGTCCTTGGCCTTCATCTCAATATCTGTTGTCTCCACTGGTGCAACCTCAGTCTTCAATGCAGTGATTCGTTCCTTTGGCATAGATTCAACATACCCAAACTTGCCTCCCTCTTTCCTGGATACAGAAAGCATAAATTCTACTTTAAACCTCCAAAAAAAAAAGTCCTCCACAGGCAGCAGACGTGGTATATTTGGTCTAACCTCAAATGCACTTGTTTTTTTGTAAAATGGAACACTTACCAATAAGTATAAGGAAAGCGCTAATCAGGTTATTCCACGTTATTTTGATATTTTAATAATTTAGACAACTCACCTGACTTTCTTATCATTTTCAAGAGCTTTACTGATTAGCTCTGTTATCTCAGCCACTTTGACACTTGCAATCTTGCTGCATCTAAGAACCTACAAAAGTGTAGGGATTCTTCAGACAGGTGTTTTTCACAGTTTTCAAACAAAATTCTTGTCATGGATAAATCATAACTAGAATCATGTTTAATCAAAAGCAACCAAGGAAAAAATGACAACCAAAACAGTACATTTCTGTTTATCAACAATTATAAAGAATAAGAAGAAATCAGAGACATATAAGTGGGAATCTACTGCTGTCACCTGCTCCTTCAGCAGCATGATTCCTCCACTCGACTGAATTGAGCAGATCTCACGGTGCTTGTTCATGGCTATAACCAGAAGGCCATCCATCACCCGCTCTTCACGCTCACAGGGATCCACTAGGAGATAAGTCCTGCACAGAAACTGAAAAGTCAGTCAACACTATAAAATAAAGAAAATATAACTCAATGAAATAAAAACAAAGGCCAAAAATTTGATTTTTTTTCCTGTGTTGTGGTAATATGGTGCAGAAGCAACTTAAGATTGACTAACCCTTGCTGGAAAAAAGAAAAGCTGACACAGATAGGCATATGGTAGATGCTTAGTGGAATCGGGTCTCGTTCTTCAGGGGTATACTGTCCAAAAAAAAAAAAAAAAAAAAAAAAAAAAAAAAAAAAAAAAAAAAAATAAAAAAAAAAAAAAANGTCTCGTTCTTCAGGGGTATACTTTCCAAAAAAAAAAAAAAAAAAAAAGCCACCAAATCACATGTAAATCATTTTGACAAGGAACAACTAAAATGAACAGCTTCAAAATGAATTCCCTGAAAATTCTTATAAAGATGGCAAAATAAACATAATAAGTGTGATGTAGTGGCATCTGAGTCCTGCTTGATCACACAAGCACTCTTTGGGAAGACAATCCAACTGTACATTTTTCCTTTTGTGAGCCAACATAAGAAGTTAAGAAGGCTTGACATCCCAACCTCAAGTTCGATAAGAAGAAACATGAATATTTTGTATATTACATTTTTCAAATTCAATCGAAGGTGGTGATGATACCAATGATATACAGCTTAAGTTGCCCCCCCCCCACTTAATTGCAATATTAGGTCAAGCATTCTAAAATTTAAAACCTCACTGTCTCTTGCATGATCAGATTTATGTACAAGATTATTACTATTTGAAGTAAACATATATACACAAAGCCTTAGAAACAGTAGGCTTCTCACCACAGTGACCTCCTCTCCCTGAATCCCCACATCTGGTCTTCTGAAATGACTCAGTGCTGCAATGGCTGCAATGCTGGCAGCATCCATGATGTTTCCATCGTGATTCAGAACATGAACATCCACTCGAATCTGCCACACCTTACACACAATGTGTGCAAAGTTAAAACAAACAGGTATACATGACATCCAAAAATATAATTTGGGGATATTGTACTACTGTTTGCTACTAGTTTTAAGGGGTAATTTTCAACATAGTGAATGACAGTGACAGATAGGAAATATCACTCAAAAATTACCTTTTCACCTGATACCACACATAATGACTCCGTGTCAATACATTTGGAGTTCCTGAGACATCTTTCCAAAAGCCTGTTCAACTTCACAAGTAATTCAGACTGTCTGAAATGCAACCGCAAACAACCATTAAATAAAATATCACCAGCAAGTGTAACAGAAACTGTAGTAGTTGGGTGTGCCAAGAAATTCAAAGAAACCTAAGATGAAGAGGAATAATTGAAAGTTTCAAATAAAACTAATTTGTCCAATATTAACTAATTAACAAAGGAAAGGGTTACAATGGGCCCTCTACTTATGAGCACAGCTGGGACTGGTTCCTAACTCCAAAGTTAATTTAATGACTAATTCTAAACACTTGTTAATGGGTTAGCCTCTGTAAACACTTCAGCCAAAGCTATAATAAATTTATAAATACCCTGTATCACCTCCTTCTATCCACTATCTACCGCTGCTTGTTCAAAACAGGGTCACAGTGGTCTTGATACAATTATATAAATGGGGAATAACGCAGGGTATAACTCGTATATGATGTTACTAGATCACAGTGTAATGAAAATGCACCTGGAGAAAAATAAATTTCCACAATATTCTATTCAATGGCATTTACTCACCTTTATCTTATGATGCGCAGCTTTTGACCACTTTCAACTTTATTATCTATGCAATCAATAAAAGCTTAAAACAGATGTCCTTTTGTTTATGTACAGGTCAGGTGATATAAAAACTTTGGCTAAAGCTATAGTAAAAATAATTTGCTTGATTTTTCATGTCAGCATCAGGGTACCAGATGTTGAAAGTTGACCAACTGGTCTTGTAAACAAGTGTAACATAACTTGTTATTAATCAACAATCAGGGACGTCAGACAAACAGCTGTAAACAATGTGAAAACAAGCTGAATGTGTCAGTACCATTTGCAATGTATTCATTACATTACTGTATAGTTTAAAATTTACATCCAATATTACAATTATAGAAGGATGTGTACCTGTTAGATTCAAATGCAGGGGAAGCCATAGGTGACAGCTCTAAGTTGAAGAACAGGATCCCTTCTGTTGGACGATTGTCCTTGGGAGCCACCAGGTCGCAAGATACCTGAGCCAAGACCCTGAACACCAATGCTAATATTAACTTAGACTGCCCGACTTCGTGTCATTATCAATATGAACACATCCGATTTACCTGGTCTTTCCAATGTCAACAATGCAGCACCCATAATCTGTCCCAAAAGTGATCTTGATGTTTCTGTAATCATACGTCTGTCTCCCATCCAAACGCTGTATGAAAAAAGACCAAACGGCCCAATACACGTCTTTTTAAACACTTATTACCTTTAAAAAAACCTACTTAATAGGTGTGGGACATCCAAATAGCAGAAAAAACGTAAACCTCATCAAACGTCCATGAATTCACTTAAATGGTTATAAACAGTTTTTAAGGATCACGTTGTTGGCACTAACAGCTAATACAACTTAAATCGGAGGTTGTACTTTCGTGCCTAACTGCTTTAACTACTTCTTATTTGGAGATTACCTTTTTCTCTTCGATTGCCTTGAGTAAGAACTGCCGCTCGCAATTTGATAAAGGAGTATCCTTCATCCTGAATTTGACACAAAAATTTTAGAATAACGCTTTTCCTTTTGGTTTGCCTTGAAGCACACGTGGTCGCATCTTGATGACGACATCACCTCTCGTCACTTTACGTATGTCGCAAATGAAGGGGTGATGTTTTACCAAGCTTTTCACAGCAGCTTTAGTACTATATGTATACATGAAGGATTTCGTAGTACGTTTTTTGGTGTTTATTTAGATATATTTATTTGTTATGCCTTTCCAAAAATGTAAGCTTAACACTTTTTTGTTACAGAGAATCAAAAGAATTAAAAACTACACTTTCACGTTCATGCCTGTTTCACTTCGTATTATCATACGTATCTCTTTTTATCTTTGTAAAGATTTAGTGCTATATCTAAACCTGTTATCCGTATCAGCTTTTTCCCAACAAACCTGACCAAAGCAAGTATACAAGTTGTAGTGATAAGACTGACAGCAAATTATGCAAGATTCCAGTTTAGAACACCAAAGGCTCTAGATTTAAAGCATATTTTCTGGGTACCCGTTTCAGTTTAGAAAGGTTACCAAATATGTTGCATGGAACAAAGTCCTTTGGTGATGAGCATTCTCCTTTGGATATGAAATGAATTTTGCCACTGGAGCGAAATTATTGGTGGTCTGTGCATCCAGTGCCATATTCGCTGTATGGACATTACTGGTGGTTTTAACGTGTCCTCCTAGGATGTTCATCAGTTTGCTCTTTTCTTTACTGCTACCACTGTGGACCTCAGAGCTCTGTAGTCAAACTTTTGAGATCATGCTTCATGACTGGGAGTCACACTACACTGAGACTTTATGACCAAAATTGGTCTCCACTCTGTTGTCCTGAAATAAACTGCTTATTTTGATGTCAAAAACTATTCTGCAGTCAAGTGAAAAAAAATACTCAGTGATCCAATGAACATAATGTTGTGGTTATATAATTGTAATTTTGTTCCCAAAATACATGTTACATTGCATTGTTGCATTAATAATTCAGTGCATGGCTTGATTTACTATGGACATCAAGTCATTAAAGAAATATTTATATTACATAGGATGCTTTTGATTAAGCATTTAGTTAAAATAAATTCATTTAAAATGCTTTTTGGCATTATATGTACACTTAATTTTTTTTTGTAGCCAAGGGAAAGAATTCAATAACAATAAAGCAAATGGAAGCAGTGAATAAGTAAAGGACATAGTTAATTATTACCACTAGACATTCCAGAAAGTAGTTTATTAACTGAGCATTGCAAAATTGACATTTACCTGATACATGTACTGTATATGATTTACCTTTTAATATGTATGGCTTGTCATATTTAACTACTTTCCTGATGATGCAAATAAGGAACTTCCAGATATTTGGATTCTCATTGTGCGCAATGAGACTCCCTATGACAAAGTCCCTGAGGTGGACAGGTAGCTGGTGCTTCCTCTGGGGTCGGCCGTCGGGGCGTGCCCTCATGGGGCTTAGTGAGTTTGCGATGGATGGCTCTCTCTCAGGCTCCTTTAGGTGATAAGGGGTGAGTCAGTCCCTGTGTGGGACCTCTGGGTATCGCCCATCCCCAGGCTGTACCTGGTACACCACGTCCAACAGCCTGTCTAGGATGAAGCAGGGCCCAAACCAGCTGTTGTGTGGGCCCTTACGTGCCGTGCAGGTGTCACAGCGGTGCACAAACAGTTCCACATCCTGCCGGGAGCCTGCCCAGTGGAACCACTGTCGCAGTCTGTGTAGGGTCTTCGCCACTCCAAGTTCCCAACTCCAGCTGGACCGTACATACTTCCTCCATCAAGCTGTGTGGTAAAAACAGCTGCCACAGGATCTGGCCACACATGGGCCCCTCTCATTGCCGGTACAGGAGCCCCTTCCACAGTGTGAGGCTGTCCCACTGTGAACAATACAACTTCACCGTTGCTCTGTGTGGAGTGACAGCAGTCCACAGGGACTGTTTTCCTGAGTGTAGGAAGCCCAGCACCACAGTCAGCTCCAGGTTGGCCTCTTGGGCTTGGCGATATTGAGCCGCCTCCTCCCTTTGCTCCTCACTATCCATCCCGTCCACTCCTAGGGCCATACAGGACTGCACCACAGCTCCAGCTTGTCCCTCCAGCCAATCGCAATGCCTGCAGGGGCAGCAAGAGATTGCATCTGCCCCTCGGGCCCCCTGAAGCTGAGGAGCCATGAGAGTGGCTGGTCCGGCCCAGGCAGAACCTTGTGCAATAGATGTAGGTGTGGGATTTACAATCCTTTAAGTACAAAGCAAAATTCTAAAGATCTTAGGAACATTCATATAAAATTTTACGGTTGGAGAAAAAATATTGCGAACATACTTTTCAGTACATAACTGTGTTTTAATTGTCCTTAATAGTAAGTAAAGGGCAGTTTTTAAAAATCGTCTCACGCGTGCGAAATATATTGGTTTAATAAACCGGCGCGCTTTCGCGTGACTTCGCATTGTCATAGCGTTTCCTGTTTTCTTAAAATAACCGTATTGTTTTGCTTCCCTAACGAAGTCGAGCGCTTAATAAAATGAAATCTCAGAGAAGGCGCTCGAAACGTCATCTCCCAGACAGCAGTGCGAAAGGCCTGTAGCACTAGGCGCATGCGCATTGTTCGGTTGCATACGAGGCTCTAGGGTGCGGTATCTTGGACGTGAGATAGGAAAAGGGGGGGGGGGGAGAGCGAGAGAGAGAGAGATAGATATCGCTGCAAAACTTCACTTTACTCTGAGTCCACGTTGACAGTGACTTTGTTAGGTAAGATTACTTTTTAAACGGATTCTTTTCCAATGTAACGACACTAGAGTATTGCTGTCATTCTCCAGTGAAGTACATATGTAGAGTATATACCTCAGGGGAAGTTTTTAAGTAGGAACATAGGGATGGGCGTGTCTCACAACATTATAGTAACATAAATGTATTTTTATATTCATTGTAGGTTTGTTTTTTCTACCAAATTCAGGTTCTCTTGAAGTTGGACAACAACAATGGTAAGTGCAAGACGAAGTTTTTATTTGTGCTGCGCTGTATTTGCGCACATTCGTGCTGTTTAATATTTACATAATTTGGAGACTCCTCAGCATTCATTAAATATAAAAGTTACTACGGATCACGCACACAAAACTATGTAAAACAGCAATAATTTTAAATTGTGTGCTGTTTATAAAATAAACTTCATCAACAATCTGAAAATATTCTGTGGTATAAACATTAATAACTTCTGATAGTTGGAGTTAAGCATAAGCTTATCTTTTTCCAAGTCTTTTAAGTGTTGGCTCTCATAGTTGTAGTTAGTTTATTACACAGTTTCTCCAAGAGCCCAAGTGTTGTTTAGATGGAAACAATTCTTTAATGAATATGTACATGTGACCCAAGGAAGGATGTGGAGTTTTTAACTTGGGGGTGTAATGAGTCTGGGAGAGTGAGAAGTGTTTGCCAGGGTGTATGTGACTCACATACAATGTGGCAGCAAACCACAAAGGGAGGCTCTCTCTTTCTTACAACCCACGGTTGTTTCCACAACTCGGGGACTGTCGGGAGTCATTATCAGATGACAAAGAGGACACAGTGGATTAAGTTCCATGGATACCTGGGTGGAGTGCCTGAGTTGCATCTTCAAGTGAAAACGGATCCCTCAGGATACCCCACCCACTGTAAATAATTGTTTTATGTGCAACCATAGTTTTACAAAACAGAAAAATAAAGGTTACGGTGGATTTGTGCTTCGAAGAAACTTTTGGAAGTTAAGAACTGAAAGGAAACTCGAGTAACTTCTTGTTAATATCTTGTGATATTCTGTCCATACGTTTAGATTTGGTTCACAGCCATGCATATGTTTGTAAAATCAAACACACTTTGTTTGCTGTGCAATTATATTTGCACAGCTTTGCGAAGCTGAAACAGGTTATGCAAATTTTAATGACTGAAACCCGAACCAGTCGTGATATTCCACGTTCACTGTCACACTGAGTGACGTGAACACCACATTTCACATCGCTCTTGCACTGTAATGCGATGCACTGCTTGTATTTGCATGCAAATGAAATTCTATGTGCTCACTGTACAGCGACAACCCCTGTTTCCAGGTGTTCCTAATTGGTCTTCTGAGGTTTTGCAACCAATATGCCGTAACAACTGTAGTGAAAATCATATTGCAGAGGCTACTTTTAATAGTTTTGCTTGTTTGAAAATGAAAATTGCAGAAATATGGTGATTTTCACAGTGGGAGAGTATGTGAAGCATATCATTGAGGCTATATTTTATATTAAGTTAGAAGGCTTTTTGATGCAACTTTTGCAGTGACAGTTTTAAACATTTTCTATTTCAGTATACAGTGTAGTTCCTCCTTATGTTTTTTCATTCTTCATTTTAGGACACTGAGGGCTTGCACTGGCCCTATCTCATTTTATTTGAATGTTGATGCCCAGATTTGTAGTTGTAAAGCAGTCGTGCACGTATTGTGATCTGTTTCACTACCTCGTGATGATGAATCAAACCACCATAGTTTCTGGCATTCTGTGATCTTGTGTGTTCTTCCTGCTGCTGCACATAATGCTGGATTGTTGGAACACAGCACTCCTCCAGAGAGGAACTGCTGATGTCAGACACTGGCATTCGAGTGGCTTTTCAAAGATCCTGGTGTACAGCTGGCCTCCTTGTGCTCAGGTTCACTGAAGACAGGTGGTGTGTTACTGTGAGTGTGACAGCACTTTGTTTCATAGACACTTTGCTATCCTTACATTTTGCCTGTAAGTCACTACATTTTTGGAAATGTTTGGATGTTTTTTAATGTAGCTGCTGTCTGTGAATACTGCAGATACAATGTATTGTAGTGAATATATTTTTTTGAAAGACGGTGAGGTGACGGAATGATAGTGAAAGGGGAACTTATGCTGAACTGCTTCAGTATAATCCAGGAAATTGCAAAATTTCAACATGGAAGTGGATATTATCCTACAGTGGAATAGTGATTATTTGAGTTTCAACTCTGGATCTTTGTCAGCATCATGTGATATAGTTACTGGCACATAATGAGTTAAATCAATTCGTATCTTGTTTCAGTTGGAGTTCCAGATATATTTTAATGTCAGGCGGTGGTATCTGGGAAACAAAGGCAAATACTAACTATGCTGTAATCCTCACCTTCCTTATCTGAAGATGGCTTTTTCATAAATATATCCCTGGTTACTATAAGCCTCTGTATTGGTGGTTCTGTACTGCAGCAAGACTGTCGCACAATTGTTTTTTTTTGGATCCCACAAAGAAGGTAGTTATGTTAGTGGGCTGTGAGCACTGCAGCCATGTAAACAGTCCTTTCACTCACAACCTGCCCTGAACATCTTTTCTTTTTTGCTGTCTCTGGAAAAATATCACAAATTATAGCGGTGAAAATCACTATTACTTAGTTTATGTTCTTTTACCGTCCAGGCCACCAGAGGGAGTGTGAAGCCCTGTTCCAATTTCAACGCCAACAACGATGCAGAAGTCCTGTACAAGTCAATGAAAGGGCTGGGTAGGTACATCTCTATAAATGAAATACTTCAAGAAAATGGTAGTAGATTTTTGTATTTCTCATCAAGAAACTAAAATTTAAATCATCTCAAACTTTTTTTTGTTTTGCTTTTTGTGTTGAAAGCATAGATTAAAACATTGCTGCCTTCAATTTCCAGAAGTATTTCCATGGTAAAAATGACCAGAATATGTAGCTGGGTGTAGAATATCTGTGAACTTGTAATGTTTCATTCATGAGGTCTGCAGTTTTTTATTTCTTAAAGTTGTAAACGCTATACAACAGAAGTAAAATTGTATCAGCTTTTTGTGAAGATGAGATGTGTATCAATTGCACCTACTGTGTGAGTACTGTGGTAATTTTAGTGTTTGTGGTAAGTTTAACAACAAGAGGAAATGTAAGGACCATAAGGGGAACTTCTATGTATATATTTTCTCTCTACCCTATGAGGTATTTCTTCCTTTCTTCTTTTCCAAATATGTGAGTCACTATGTCCAGCATTTATTTTCCAAAATGTCTGAGCTCCTGCCAGAGAATGTGTGTTTTCCAGACCGAATGGTAGTTCGTTCTTTGAAAGAACACTGTTATTAGAAAGTGACTGTAGACAGCAGCAAACATGTGCTGGCAACAAAAAGGTCTCCACACACAGACCAGATTTCTGTCCTGAACTTTCTGATCAGAAATAAAGGAACAGATTTTTACATTAGAATTTCAAGTAGCGTTCTCCTGCTAAGTGCACAGAATTTGCAATATACAGTTTAGATTAGAAAGGCTCCTTTCAAGAATATATTTACTTTAGAGGAAAGTTTCACATATTTTGGGTTGATGAGTCACCACCTAGGATTTTCAGATCACTTGACGTTTAGAAGATTCTGGAACTAGTTTTTACTACTCCATAAGTCTGCCGAAAAAGTGGAAGACGTTTGCATTGCTGGTGGATTACAGTATATGACTATAAGTGGATAGTAGTTTGAATTTTATGCTAGTAAACGTTTGATCTTCACTTGGCTTTTCACTTTTGGTAGATGTAAAATAAAAACCATTGCACTGGACAGTTTATTTAATCCCTACTTTGGCAATTAACTAAGAAGCAATGATTTCCAGGGACTGATGAAGACACCATCCTTCAGCTCCTTTCAGCTCGCAGCAACGCTCAGCGTCAGCAGATTAAAGCTGCTTATAAGACCCTCCATGGGAAGGTGAGTATTATGAGTAATATGAGAACTTAAATTCTGTACTAATGACATCACAGGTTTCTGAAACACCCAATATTTCATTGTCACATACAGTTACACAGTGTTAAGAAGAAAAAAGTTTCACCAAAAGAATATTTCCTTAATGAAGATTATATTATATATGGCATATTATATATATATGTTTAAATGATTAAAATTTTCCTCCCACAGTCAAAAGACATGCATTCCATGTTGATTGGTCACTCTAAAGTGATGTCTGTGTTTGTGTCCATGGGTGTATGTGCGGCCACGCTGCAATGCACTGGCATCCAATCTGGGACCTATTTTGTAACTTTGCACCCACTGCTTCTAGGATAGGTTCTGAGTCAACACAACTCTGCTCAGGTGGTTGAAAATGGTTAGATGATTTTAACTTGTCACTGGATTTTTTTTGCGTGTTTTTTAGGACCTGGTTGATGATTTAAAATCGGAACTCGGAGGGAAGTTTGAAAGTGTTATAGTTGGCCTGATGATGATGCCCCTTTGCTATGATGTAACTGAACTGAGGAACGCAATGAAGGTAAAGAAGAGGGCTCCTTTGGAGTCTGACATGTACGAAAAGCTGTGAAGATGGGGTGTAAATCACTACTCAGTCTCTTGTAGACACTGTCAAGTTGTTCTGACTCGATTAGGTGATCAGCTAAATCTGTCCTCTACTGCTTCTCAGGGTGCAGGAACAAACGAAAAGGTGCTTATTGAGATTTTAGCCTCCAGGACACCTGCACAGGTCAAGGAGATCAACGATGCTTACAAGAAGGGTGAGAGCACATGGCTCAGCAATTGAGAACAATATCTTAGAGGAAAACTGCACTTTTATGCACACTTTTTGGAGGCAACATTTATGTAAATGCATAGATCTAATCCTTTTCTAACAGCTGAGTTAGTATAATTTAACAGATACTGTAAAGCATCTGAATTGCTACTGCCTGAATGTGTGTTTGATATTTTGTGCTGCTGTTGCTCAGAATATGACAATAGCCTGGAAGATGCCATCACTGCGGATACTTCAGGATACTTTCAGAGGATGCTGGTGATTCTTCTTCAGGTAGTTATCTGACCAGCTTTTCTTTGTTTCTCTTGGAAGTATGGCCGGTTTTTAAAGTTGTCTGGTTTGTTTTGAGGTGTAGTCACCTTACAGCTGCTGTATATTTGACTTCACTAAAGCAGTTGCCATTTTTCTTGTGTTGCACAGGCCAGTAGGCAGCAAGGAGTTGAAGAAGGCACCATTAAAACTGATGCTGAGGTAAGCCATGTCCCATTCATTGTTCATGTATTACAGATGTTGGTAAGCATTGTTTTTATGAGAAACAGAGCAATTCTGTTTAATAAACCTTAACATATTCTTGCATTATACATTTCATGTATGAAACCACATTAATTAGGATCAAGTCTTCAAAGCCAAATAAAATTCCCAGTGATTGAGCAATAATAGTTATGTTTTGCTGACAAATGATATTTTTATAGCTGAAGTGTTTTTGGTTAAATGCATCAGAGAAAAATGAAAATGAGAATAGACTCATACCTCGAGATATTCCCTTTCAAGTTATGAAAATATAATAGAAAGGGCTGAATCAACGTAGACAAAAAATAAAGCATTATCGATAAATTAAAAAGGAGAAACTGCCTTGTTTTGTGGTGTTACTGTAACACAAACTATAGAAGGAACTATTAAAAATGTATTTGGTGATATTTTTACATAAATTAATGAACAATTAATATTGGGACTTCAGAACACAATTTTTACCATCAAAATTAATGGTAATTATATGTTTGCGTTATGAGAATTCTCCTTACGAGGATTTTTTTTCAAAAAACACATTACCTTTGCAAGAGAAGGAAAGACTAGCATTATAAAAAATTGTAAATGTCTAATTAGGTTATCAAGGCTCAAGATTAACTTTATTCCCATGCTGCACTTATACAAGTTTACAAGAGATAATGAATGCAAGTATTTCTGGACCACAGCGCACAATACACTAAAAAGACAAAATGACAAGAAAACACAAATGATTTGAGATGGATAAACATAAGAAGGTGAAGCTGGTTAAGCAGATAAATAATTTTCTGTAAATACTTATCTGACAGTACAAATATTATTCTGCAGTGGACTCTATTACAGAGGTATCGAAGCTGAAGAAAAAGCTAAATTGTAACTACATCTGCATTTACAGTTATATTTTCATAACTGAAATGTGCTGAAGAATGTTTCCACTCTGAAGAGAGATACTAAGGAAGAAAAAAATGTCCCTGTTGTATACAGCTGGTCCAAAATGTCCTAAACCATCACTGCTGGATTCATTTTGCTGCATCAGACAAAAACCAGCCAATATGCTAAAGACTCAGAAAGACCCCATTAAAGAGAAAGTGATGTTCAGATGAGCTGAAGAGAACTCAAAATAGAGATTTATTTAGTATGCAGACTAGGCTAAATGGAGGTGCTGAAGACCAGAGAGATATGTTTAATTATGGTGGAAAGACTTGAGCAACAGTGGAGGTAGTGGGTGGGAGGGATCAGTAAAGAAGGAGGCTTACAGCAGGGCTCTGGACAGAAAAGGGTGTTTCCTGTGCCAGAGAAAAAATATCTTTCTATGTATCTATTTATATATGTATCTAAACAGCCTATACTGTTTACCACCAAACTTTCACCATGTTTATCATGTGCAGCATCCGTGTGTGTGTGTGTGTGTGTGTGTGTGTGTGTGTGTGTGTCGGGAGTAAGTAAAAGTCGTTCATGCATGCTACATATGTTCTATGTATAATTTTACTATTCACACCTTTCCAAGCCTTGTCAGACACTGATAAAAAAATTCAAGACATCAGTAGCCTTTTTCGAATATAATGAACTTCACAGTGTAAAAAGCTGACTTAGGGTGAGAAATACCCATGTACCAAATTTAAAGTCTGTGGCTTGAAAAACAAAGCTGTGTATAAACAACAAACAGACAGAGAGCTATAGCTTTGTAAATATAGAAATAACTGAAATAGGCCCTTTTAATCCATCAGGGTGTTTAGTACAAATATGTTTGGACGCCGTCTTGTGTTCAATCTGCTGCTGTGCA
Organism: Arapaima gigas; assembly: GCA_900497675.1. Lineage (NCBI taxonomy): Eukaryota > Metazoa > Chordata > Actinopteri > Osteoglossiformes > Osteoglossidae > Arapaima > Arapaima gigas. The sequence goes on along the minus strand of UFQX01000185.1, from coordinate 253,978 downwards.
GGCACTGTTTGCTGCTGGAGAACAGAAGTTTGGCACCGATGAGGACAGATTCGTCAGCATCCTTGGAAACCGTAGTGCAGTCCACCTGAGGAGAGGTGAGTCTCCACAGCACACAAAATACCTCATTTTTGAAAAATTTTATCCTTTCTTTAAAGTCTTAAGTCTGTGAATGTGGAATGACAGTGTGTGTCTTTGGCCCCAGTTTTTGGTGAGTACAAGAAAATCTCAGGGTACGAGATTGAGGAAAGCATCCAGAGGGAGACCTCGGGCAGTCTGCAGGAGGTGCTTCTAGCTGTGGGTAAGATCTGGACTGATGCTATGTTACATGTCCTGCTGTTTACACCCATCACAAGTGACTGAACTGTGTAATGACTCCATAATTGGATAACCAGTGTGGGGTAAAATCACCCAGGTTGTAACTATAAATATTACATGGTGTTACTGTTTGTGCAGCTTTACACAAAACTAATGAGAAGATTGTCTGTAAAACACCATTTTGTTTATTTCAGGTATCATAAAGCAAAATGTAAAAATAACATGAAGAACATTGCTTTTTCACAGTGAAATGTGCCAGGAGTGTGCCAGCCTACTTTGCTGAAAGCCTGTACAATGCAATGAAGGTCAGTTCATGACGATACATTTTCAGGAAATGGTAATTTATTACTAGTCTTTATTTTCTAAATCCAGCTGCACTTTTCCCTGCAAACAATGAATTTTTGAAAAAGCATTTTAAAAAAATCCTAGGAGTTTCCAGAAAAAGAAAATAGGTTTTAGGTATACTTAGCATTTTAACAGCACGTATTGTTTACTTGTGTTTGAATATTTATGATAGGTTACAGCAGACAGCCACTGGAGATAGAATATTTACAGCTGTGTATTTGGGACTAGTTACTGTACATTAACTGAAGACTGCATTTCCCAGGGTGCTGGTACTGATGACCAAACCCTCATCCGCATCATGGTGTCCCGGTGTGAGATAGACATGCTGGACATCAGAGCAGAGTTCAGGAGGATGTTTGCAACCTCTCTGTACTCTATGATTAAGGTACATCATGGTACAATAAGTTCAGTTTTCCAGCATTTATGCTCACCGTCGTATGTTCATTAACTGTAAGCTTGGGTATATGACACAGTAAAAAAAAAAAAAAAAAAAAAAATTGCCTCAGGTGCAATATAGGTTATTTCTGTTTTCAGTGCCCACTATATTTCATTCTTTAATTGAAGCATTATAAAAAGTAAAATATTGCTATAGCATAATCATTTAAAAAAATTTATGTTGAGATTTGTTTGTTGACATGGAGGATGTTTTATGTTTCAGAACGACACTGCCGGTGACTACAGGAAGATCCTTCTCCTGCTCTGTGGAGGGGATGATCAATAATGACTGGTTGAAGGGTGCAGTGCAACAACAACCCCTTAACCACCTGCTTTAGCTGGAATCTTATCCAGTATTGTTTGTGTGTATCTGCTTGATCACAATGCTTTACTCAGATATTGTGGAATTCCAGTTAGCTTAGCAATATAATATTTATTCATCTTGCATTATATTCGTGTATAATGGCTTTATAAAACTCTCCATACCTGTCTGACCAATTTTTTTTCACCACAGGTGAGTTTTTGTCTCTCATCAAAATAATGAGCCTTGTTGTATGAGTTATGAAACTTGGAGTCCATTTCAGATTTTTTGTTCAACTCCGAATATGAACGAGCAATCAATTTGCAGATCATCTACTTCTGTAACACCATTCAAGGGTTAATAATTTCATGTAAAATGTAATAAAAAAGTGAAAAGAATTCCCTCTTACCTTTTATTCTATATGACAGCTGCTTTTTCAACATAAAAATAAAGTTGAATGCAGTTCTCTTACACTGAATATATGTAACTTTATTGGAATTGATATAGTCAGAAGATAGTGTGTTCCTAAAATGTTTGAGGTACTAAGAAAAATGGTTGTATGCAATGCAGTTTGCGAAAGTTTTGTTGTACAATGGAAACCTAATCCTATTGGTATAGAGACACTGGAAGCCTTTAACACCACATTTACACCACCATATTTTTTGGTCACACAAAATAAATGTGGGTTAAGGTGAATGATTGGGTTTGTGCTACTCAAGAGCAGGTGTGTGAGCAGTAGTGTTTTTGCTGTGTTAGAAATACAGATTGTCGTTCATACTGTGTGACTATACAGTTTATTAGGTAGATCCACTACCTACCTTCTAACCCAGATACATTCCAACAAGTGTGGGGTATAAATCAGGCAGACCAGCATTTCTTGCATCAGTTAGTGTTCAACTGAGTGTTCGAATGGGCAAAATAATTTGCAGCCACTGTGCAACACAAACATTTCCACATGATGCAAAATTCCTGCACAATACATCCTGCATATTGTGTTGCACTAACCACACACACACACACACACACACACACACACACACTAAAGATAAATCAGCCATAAATTCACCCAAAACATGCATTTGGACTGTAGGGGGAAAACCAAACCAATGACATTCCCCAGAAATGTCAGGTGTTTCGAGCATAACCAGATTGGGTTTGGCTCTGATGCAACGCACCCTAACAAGTTTAAGTGGATAATACTGGAATGAGGAGACAGTTTGACTCCGACACTGTAGTGAACAGGTAAGCTACTTTTCAACTGTTAAAATCTTAAAGGTTTAAATCCAGGACCTAGTATGTAATACTTCTTTTGTAAGTAAATCTGTCAAAAAGTATAATTAACACATTACTGATTTAGCGTCAAGAATTTTGCTGAGAATTTTCAGACATATTCACACATTTGAAATGAAATGTTAGAACAGGTTTTGCTCGGGTAAGGTAGTGGTTGAAGTCTGTAATCTAGCTTCCTGGTTTGAATCCCCACTCATACTGTAGTACCTACTAAGAATGTCCTGCTATGTAAATGAAGTAAATTATTATGAATTTATCTCATGGTTTGCATCACGTTGGAGAAATGAGTCAGCTAAATGCAGTTCTAGTCAGTTATTGGCACCCTTGCCTTTTGGGGATACCATATACAGTATCTTTAGAAATAATGGGAAGTTTACCAACTTTTTATCATTAGGTTACTTTAATAGGATGTCCAAAGTTATGCGAAAAAAAGATGCCTCACGTAGTTTTGAAGTTAGTTTGAAAATCTTTGAATTTTTCTGTGAGCAATCTGTAAGCTTGTTGCACCTTTGTGCTGGTACTTTCTCCTACTCTTCAACTGCAGTTTGTTGCAGCTCTTGAATGTTTCATAATTCCTTTTACCAGTAGTAGATTTCAGTTCTTCTCAAAGGTTTTCAATCAGATGAAGATCAGCACTCATATATGACCAGTTTAACAGTCCATTCTCCTTTTTAGCCATTTTTTTGAATGTGTTTTTTGACAATGATTAGCACATTTTGCTCTAAAATGCCTTGATGTGAGTTTGTGATTCCCTTAATATTTTCAAGGCCTCCAATACCAGAGGTAGCAAAGCAGAAACAACATGGAATCTCTACCATATTTAACTGTAGGTGGGGTGTTCTTTTCCTTGTAAGCTTTGTTTCATCACCTACAAACAAATCACAGGCCTGCACTGCCTAAAATCTCTGGTTTCATCAGTTCACAGAACATTTTCCAAGAAGCATGGTGATTTCACCAAGCAAATTTGGGCAAAGATCAATTGTTTTCGACCATCATTTACAATAATGGCAAATTAGGCACTCGATACATGAAAAACTCGGTATCTGACACGTATTCAGGGACGAATTAGATACGGATGCCGAGGAATTACTGTAATGGAAATTTATTTCAGGTGAGTCTAATTCCACTGCATTGAGAACCTTCTTTTTCCAAACAAACAGATTTTAATTATTCAAAAGGGAACTTGTCATTTTCTAAGGTCAAATTTTCAGTTTTCCCGGCTCTTTCCCCACGTTGTTTTTCGGGTTTATGTTTTATCCTGTGCTGCTCTGTACAAAATGAGTGTATACAAACCAAAGCTGTTTCATATAACAGTGACCTGAACTGTAAAGCTTGATAGTGAATGTGATTCTTTTTTGAAACCAGGTTCCATTGAAGCGCCATCCTGTGCTTGTAACAATGGTAAGATTGTTTTCTTTTTCCCTTTTTTATGCTGCACATGCACATGCTTCTCTTCTCTTATGCTTCTCTTTCCATGATAAATTATACGTTCCGTAGATCCACAGAAGTCCAGAGTTTTATTAAATAATTCCATGAAATGCATTTCAAGTTTATATCTTTAGAGAAAATGTTTTATAAAATAAGTGATTAATAAAAAATAACGATTTCTTCTGTTGGTATTCCTTTTGAAGTGTTTTACAGCTCAATGAAACTGCAGAACTGGAAATCGGTGATGCAGTCATAGTAAAAGATGGATTGTAGTGGGAACTTCTAGCATTATTTTTGTTTTTGAAAGACAGGGAGTATAAAACTGGTTTGACATTATAAGTAACATTAACACACAGACCTAATCTAAAAAGTGTAAAATCGTTGCATAAATCCACTATATTTAAATCTAATATGCATTTATTTCTGTCTAATCACACTTAGCTTGTATTCAGTGTTATGGAATGGTTTTACAGTGATATCTGTGACAGTTTCATATCAGGAATCTCATACTTTGAAAATACCTTAGTGAACATTAGTTACAAATTCAAAAAATTAAAACGATACCAGATTCAGAAAGACTTGCTTTTGTTTACTTATTTTAGTGAAAGGTACTTATGTTCTAAAAACTGAATGTCAGTGTAATTGTAGCATTGCGTTTTACCTCCCAGTCCAACCGGGGAACTCTGAAACCCTTTTGCAACTTTGATGCCAATAAAGATGCTGAGGTCCTGCACAAGGCAATGAAAGGCCTGGGTGGGTAGAACCAAATAAATGTTGTCAATATACAATGTTTACAGTCTTGTTCTACTGTAGACCTTTGTCCATGAATGCTGGTGAGACCTATATAATTTAATTGTAATGTATATTTTAACTGCATTTATATTTTTTGATAAGAAATGTATATTGATTTTCAGGGACTGATGAAGGAGCCATCCTTGAGCTTGTAACATCTCGCAGCAACTCTCAGCGCCAGCAGATTAAAGCTGCTTATAAGATCCTCTATGGGAAGGTGAGGAAAGCAGAGAATGAAACAGTAATAATGGCATGATGTATTTATGCTATTAATTCATCATCGTCTGAAATTACTATATATTTTTCCTTACCGGAGTTGTTTTTTTTTTTTTAATTTTATTTTCAGGACCTAATTCATGATTTAAAATCTGAACTTGAAGGAAAGTTTGAAACAGTTATAATCAGCTTAATGGCCACTCCAGTTTCTTATGATGTAACTAAACTGAGGAACGCGATCAAGGTAAACAGGACTGTCTTCTTCGGGGAGTCCTGCTGATCTGTAGATAATTGTATGTACATGTGACACCTACAGCTCCTTCTCACAAACACAAGCCTATACACACATATACAAGCTGTGTTTGGTGGACTAGTGCTGTCTGAATCCGTCCTCGGCTGTTCGTGCCTCTCAGGGTGCAGGGACAAATGAAAAGGTGCTGATTGAGATACTGGCCTCGAGGACACCTGCCCAGGTCATGGAGATCAACAGCGTTTACAAGCAGGGTGAGAGTTAGCACATAGCAGAGGAAGCGTAATATCTTGGTGAAAACTTGCACATTAAAGCCCAAAGTTTTTTGGAAGGAAATTGTTGTAACTATATGAGGTGGGAGAAATATGGATGTAATCTTGCCCCATTATTTCTAATCAAGTCTCTGACTACTGTGTTTCATATTTTTTACACTACTGATCCTCAGAATATGGTCATAGTCTGGAAAAGGACATCACTGGTGACTGCTCAGGCTGCTTTCAAAAGATGCTGGTTGTCCTTCTGCAGGTGATGATCCATCTTCTTCTTCTTCATTGTTTCTATAGATCTATGCAAATGGCTCGGATGTATGTGTGACCAGCCATAATGAATGTACTTTTTCTTTAATCTGCTTGCTGTTAAGCATAGTCACCTTACTGCCATGCTGTTATTTTTTAGACTAGGTAAAGCTTGGACTGAGTTTCTGTTCTTCCTCTTATTTTTACACAGGCCAGCAGGCAGCAAGGAGTTGATGACAGCAAGATTAAAAGTGATGCTCAGGTGAGCTGTGTGGTATTCATTTAATCGATGTGGTGATGGGTAAATGTTATATGAATAAACTAAAGTTATTTAGTTTGGTCTGCCTCTCTTCAGACCCTGTTTGCTGCTGGAGAGCAGAATTTTGGCACAGATGAAGACCAGTTCATAACTCTGCTTGGAAACCGAAGTGCAGCCCACCTGAGGAAAGGTAGGCTTCCACAGAACTTCTAAAATTTAAAAAATCTCTTTTGACATTTATTTTGAAGCCACAAAACTTCTGGCCCCAAGAATAACTGATGTTTTTGATCCCAGTTTTTGATGAGTACAAGAAGCTTTCAGGACATGAGATTGAGGAAAGCATCCAGAGAGAGACCTCAGGCACGCTGAGGGACTTGTTCCTTGCTGTAGGTAAGCTCTTGTCTGACACTTTCTTCTGTGTACTGCTGTTTACCACCCGGAAAAGTAAATGGGTTGTGTACTGAATTTATAATTGGATAAGTAGTCTGGAGTATAGTCAGCTTGTCAATGACTATAAATCTTTGATGCTATTAATTTTTCACCTCCAACTCAGTGCTCTGGGGCAGCTCTCTGCTTTTTTGCTCATTGTTGATTTGTCTGAAGTATTCCTAGACCCACTGTAAACAGAGATATTAACTGAGGTTTTGAGAAAGGCAATAAATATTTCCTCCACACAGTGAAATGTGCACGGAGTGTCCCAGCTTACTTTGCAGAACTCCTCTACTATGCAATGAAGGTGAGGACATTCATTATCAAGAAAATCTTATGCCCTATAAAAAGTAAAGTGCATATATTTTTTTTAACTTTACACTTCAATGCGCAAAATATTGCTTTACTTTTACGTAATGCATTATGAAGCATTACAGAAGGGAGTTAATAGTATAGTTGATATTTAGAGATGTATATGCATGGGAATGTATTGAGTTTTTGAAAGACTGCAGAGCCACTGGGGATAGAATATTTACAGCTGTGTATTTAGGATTGAATTCAGTTTATAAGTGACTGTACGTTAACTGAAGACTGCACTTTCCAGGGTGTTGGCACTGATGATGAAACCCTCATCCGCATCATGGTGTCCCGGTGTGAGATAGACATGCTGGACATCAGAGCAGAGTTCAGGAAGATGTTTGCAACCTCTCTGTACTCTATGATTAAGGTAAATAGCGGCAACATTCCTGGTAGGATGTGGTCAAACAATCGTGAACATTGTGTCTGACTGTTGTGTATTTCAGAGTGAAACTTCTGGTGACTACAACAAGGTTCTTCTTCGGCTCTGTGGAGGGGATGATGCATAAAAGCCCTGGATGAGACGTGTAGCAAAGACCCGACCCCATATACGTACACCAACACCATCCCATTAACCAAACCCACAGCCAAGTCGTATCCAGTTACTTAACTACCTTCAGTATATGCTTAATAATGGTGCTCAGCTAAGATATTAGTTCTAGTTATTATAACAATGTGATGGACTTGCCACTTGAGGTAGTCACTTTTTCTACAGTGAAAGATTGAGTCAGTACGATTACTACTTGCCTATTCCGGACAACCACATTTTCCAGATGCATCTTTCTGAGATTTATTTTCAGCACTATCAGTTTAAGGTGGCAATTATTTTACCTATCAAAGCCCCAAAATGCTGCTTCACAATAAAACCATTTTCTTTATGTTCACCTGACACTTGTGTTCATATCTGAAAAACCAGCCAAATGATGTACTTATTCTTACATGTAAAGCAGCTTTTTAAAAGTCTTTCTAAACCTTCAATTTTTTTGTCAGTAGGACAGCTAATCAATGTTATGTCACACTCTCTGAACTCACAATGTTTTGCAGTGAGTTATGGAATGTAGTCTAAAAATACAGATGATTATTTGTGTTTCATAAATTAAAAATAAACTGTCAACTCAATCACTGACTATGTTCCCTTTATTAGATAAGAGTAACTGTCCTTTAAAATGAAAAATTAAAAGACACAATAAAGGATTCCCTGTTAAGTACTTTTTACATCTATTGGCATCTAGTGTGTATGCATGTAAATTTTTCAATCCAAATATATTTAAAAAGTGACTACAGTTGAGCTATTATACTGAGTATATAAAATTTAATTGGGACTACTATAATTATTCACTTGTTTTAGGCAACACATCTTGTGATTTAGGTGGCACAGTGACTTGGAAACTAGTGCTGCTGCCTCACAGCACCTGGACTGGTTGGGTGTGAATTCAGATTCAGCAAAGTCTATGTGGAGTTTGAATGTTCTAATTGTGTCTGCATGGGTTTCCATTCACAGTCCAAATCATGTGTTTCAGATTGATTGGTCTCTCGAAATTGCCTGTATGTGTGAAGGGGTGGGTGGTCATCCACCAATAGAGTGGTGTCCCATTCAGGTGCAGTTTCATAACCTAGAGTCCATTTTTAAGGCTCCTGACTGCCATAACCCATCTCAGGATAAGCAGTTAAAGAAAATTTATGGATGGATCTTGTGGTGTACCTGGACACATCATCAGTCTTATAACCTGGGGCCACGGGGTGTTTCGGGTCTTTCGGTGTTGGCCACCCAACAAGGGTTGATCAGACCTAACCTGCATCAAGGTAGTGCCACCTTGAATCCACTGCTCACCTTTCCTGATTCACACCTGTCTAGATGCCCTCTTTGCAGCCTCAGTAACAACTTTCTTAGTCTCTTCTTTGATTGCTAGTGGTACCCAGAATGCTATAGGCCCTATCCAAAGACCACCCTGCAAAGTCCCCAAAGCCAATTTGCACACATTTTATACTCCAGCCTTTAAAGCGGGACTGCTCTTCCAGTTCCTCATACTCCTCTATCATCCTTTCATATTCTTTCTCCATCCTTTCCTCCCAACAAACTGGAAGCTTCAACAAGATAAACTGGTTAGAAGCCTCTAAAAACAACATGTCAAGCCTTAAAGATGTCTGTGATGCTGGTTGGAAAAAATCAGTTTCCTTTCAAAGTCAACAATCAACTGCCATTCTTGAGCTGTTGCCAGGAGCCCTGACCTGTCATTGGCTGCTGATTCTGCTCTTTAAGCTTTGTCACAAATGCTGTGATCTCCGTAGTTGGCTGGCAGGTCTTTCCTGCGTACTGTACACTTACTGATACACACGGCCACTGCCTTAAACATAGTGGCCTTTACTTGGTCCTCTTAGGCAACTCCAGTACATGGTCCAGTATTGCCCTGTATGAGCATAATAGATGTGAGACAGGATCAACTTTTCTCTCACTGTACAACTAGCTGAACTAGCCAGTACATCAAACTCATCCTCTAGACTCCTAATGAGTAACTTTAGCATGTTACTTTCCGTGTACGAGGCATAGTTGCTCAAGCATTGAGATGCACCAAGCCACTTGTGAAGGTCAGAGTTTATCTTCCTATTACAAAGTCAATATAGGGACTTTCCAAACCAGAAGAGGCAGATGGTTATAGTACAACACCCATACTGTAAACGTACCCAGAAGTTCTGCTTATTGGTCCATTGTTGAGTACTCCTCCAACTCTTTGCAGTTTGCCTTACGTGATACTGAATCCCTCTGTCAAGCCACTTTCCCAAGAATTTCTCACAGTCATTGTGGCTGTGCTTAGTTTAATTGCTCACATATCTGATGTATAATGTAAACCTAGTTATATTCCTATAGGTGAAAATGAAACTAAGGCTTGTTTGCTGAGTCATTATCATTCATATTGCTAGCACATAATCACAAATGAAAATGCAGCTGAAATGTTTCTTCTTCTCTCATGTCTGGGAACATTTACACTATGCAGCTGTACAACGTGCCATTGTAAACGTTAAAACAATTACATATATGTAAAAGCATCACAAAAGGATAACAAACACAACAACATTCATAGCACCGTGGATAGCCATAACAATGTGGAGATGTGCCCGGCTCTAGTATATTTTTGCTCCCCCTAAAACAAGACCAGATGTTACACCACTTTCTGTCCAGAAAAATAAACACTCATGATCAATATAAATTTTGCTATATGCTTGTACTTATAAACACGTCAGTCATTCAGCCATGTCATCATCTATTCGTTCCCATTTTAAAATTACTTTTCTGTCTGCAACAGTTACTGTGTTTTCAGCAGGATCAGCCACAGAAAAGAACAGAATTAAATCCAAATCAGAAGATTCAGACTTTTCAGCTGCTTTGTGCATTGCACATTAGGATGTGTACATGTTAAGAAAACTTTTAAGCAGTTGCGCTGAACCAATAAAATAGTTTCACACTGTAGTGAACTGCAGTTAAGTTCTGAATTTCAAAAATTTAACAGGAGCTAAATATTTAAATGTTAAGCCTGATATCTAGCCATGTGTAATTAAAATGTGCTGAGAATATATTTTTAACATATTGTATTAGTCTTCAAGATTTTGCCGAAAATTTTCAGTTGTATATCTAAAGGGGGAAAGTTAAACAGATTTCAGTCATGTAGGGTTGTGCTTAGGGCTGTTGCCTTGCAATGCAGAAGTTCTGGTCCTTCTGCTGCATCCTTCCAGTAAGGTTACTCTCAACTGGTATAGTTAGAACACCTTGCTCAACGTTGCAGATCATTGCAGGTTGCTTTTTTCAAAGCTAAAGAAAGTGTGTTTTCTTTTCAAACCAGGTTCTACTGAAGTATCACCCTGTAGCTACAGCAATGGTAAAAGCCTGTTTTTATCTTTTTTATGTTTATGTTTGCAAATTCTCAAAACTGTAGCGCATTTATAAGAGCTGTTAGACAGGCCCACAATTTCATTCAATAATTCCAGAGTGTCACTCTTAAAGTTTTATTGAGACCTCAAAGTTAATGGCCACTTTATAGTAATTTTTTTAAAGTAATTACTTGGATACAGGGTTAAGAAAAAAGAAATGAACATTGAGCATTTGCAAGAAAACTGTGAGATTACTTTACAAACTAGTTTAGAGTAAATGATCATATGATACTTACTTACTGAGTGATACATTTACGGAAATGTTCAATTCTTTTTTGCGCGTATTCACCCCGTATTACCTATGTAAAGAATACCAGAGGTTTTTAAGCTCGGTTCAAAATATATTAATCATATTTTAAATGTACATGTATTGACTGAGATATTAAGAGTTCAGTTTCAAGAGGATGAAGATGTATGAACTGGTGTGTTTTACTTTCACTAAATCTGCTGCCATAGGGTTAAAAGAGGATTTATGTGTTACACAAATATACACCTGCACATTAGCTTAAGTCTTCATCTTCAGCCCATTCATTTGTCACTCATCTCAAGTCATACATAGGTTTTTATCTGAACATGATAGAGATCTATCTTCATTTTTCAGTGAACTTGCAAAACTAGAAGGCAGTGATGCAATCATAGTGAAAGTCAGATTGTAGTAGGAATCTCTAAAAGAATTTCTGCTTGTGGAAGCCAGACAGTAATAACTACACATCTTAGCATCATCAGTAACATTAGGACACAGACAGAAAGTGTCAAATATAAAATCATCATGTAAACTGGCTGTGTTTAAATGTAGTATAGCATTTATTTTTGTATAAACACTTTGATGTTATAGAGTGATCTTCCAAGTTTTTACCTGAGACCTGAGAAAAATGCTATGCTGAACGTTCTCCTTCCTCCATGTGAGCTGAGTGTTGGGTCAGTAAACAGTGTGGCACATTTATATCTACAATGTCACACTTTGAAAGCACCTTTGTTATCATTAATAATCAAAATATTTAATAATCACCAAAACCTGTGATGGATAATTTTCTGATTCATTTGAGAACAAGCTAAATGAATACCAAAATAAGGCTACTTTCAAGATTTTGTGTTTTAAGGTATCAGGGTTATGTTATGTGTTGTCTTGAATTCTCCAGGTCAGCAGGGGAACCATAAAACCCTTTTACAGTTTTGATCCCAAAACAGATGCTGATGTCCTGTATAAGGCAATGAAAGGCCTGGGTGGGTAGAACTGCATTTATGAACGAGTTTATACCCATAATGACAATTTTTGTTCAGATTTTCTGCTAGAATTTTTCCCATGAATGCTGGATCTTCAAGAGGCCATAATATTTGATTGAGTTGTGAGGTGCATTTTATCTGCATTTATTTTGTTTACAACAAACGTGTGTTGATTTCCAGGGACTGATCAAGGAGCCGTCCTTGAGCTCCTAACATGGTGTAGCATCTTACTGCCTGCATGGGAAGGTGAGAAATATAGGTAATGTGAACACTGGAACCCCGTACTAGCTGAACTGAAGAACTGTTTTTACCAAATAAAAAAGAAATTATGCTTGCATACTAATTTAAGTAATACTTACTTTAAGCATTGTAACTGAAACATTTTTTCCATTTTTAGGGCTTAGCTGATGATTTAAAATCTGAACTTAATGGACAGTTTGAAAGGCTCATTGATAGCCTGCTGGCTACACCAGTTTCTTATGATGTAACTGAACTGAGGAATGTAATGGAGGTAAAGATGGCAGTTCTTTTCTCACTTTTACTGATTTGTACAGTACTGTGTAAAAGTCTTAGGCACCTGTGGGAAAAATGCTATAACGGAGGATGGTTCCAAAAATAATGCCACGAATACTTATTAATCAACAAACCTTCTAAAAAGTGCAGTAGACAAAAAAAACCCTCAATCAGATCAATATTTGGTGGGACCACCCTTTGCCTTTAAAACAGCATCAATTCTCTTATGCAAACTTGCATGCAGTTTAAGGTAGAGGTTGATAGGTTCTTCCAAACATTGTGAGGAACTGGCCACAGCTGTTCTGCAGACTTTGACTGTCTCTGCATGTCCTCCTAGACTGACTTGATCATGCTGAGATCAGGGCTCTGTGGGGACCATACCATCTGTTGCAGGATTCCTTCTTTTTGCTCAAGATAGTTCTGTATGACTGAGATTGGTTGTTTGAGGTCATTCTCGGGCTGCAGAATGAATTTGGGACCAATCAGAAACCCCCCTGATGGTAGATAAGAATCTACCTGTACTTCTCAACAGACCCTAAAGTTGCATGCCTAAGACTTTTGCACAGTACTATAGATAAATGTGCAGATATGGTATCAGTAGTGTCTCTCTCACACACCCAGACTACACAGATTAGAATAGTATTTGCTGAATCTGATCTCTATTCTTCATGACTATCAGGGCCAAGGAACAAGTGAAAATGTGCTGATTGAGATTTTGGCCTCCAGGATACCTGCTCAGGTCAAAGAGATCACCAGCACCTACCAGCAGAGTGAGAACTGGGAAACACCTAAGGAGATGAGAATAATATTAAACACTGAACAAGACTCAGGGAAACTTCTTTTAGGAAAGACAAGTAAAGACAAACGATGCATTATACTATACATATGTAATATTGAATGTAATCCTGAACAATTAATCAAGATGTTTAAAATAAAATGTGACAGCAAACACAGTTGTTTCTACCAGGATGCATGTTTAATCTTTTGCTCATGCTCACATGCTGGTGGTTCTTCTGCAGGTGATGTGTCTTCTCATTTTTCTTGGGTGCTGTAGCTCTGAACAATGTTCTCATTTGCATGCATGAATAGCTGCAAAACAAAATCCTGTCTAACCTGCTCTTCAGCATAGTCACCTGCTTATGTTGTTCCTCTTGTTTTATCACAGGCCAGCAGGCAGCAAGGAGTTAATGATGGTAGCATTAAAACTTATGCTAAGGTGAGCTTCATGACTTGTATTTAATAAGTAATTTGGAATTTCAAACAATCAGATGATAATAAATAGTGAAAAACCATCCTGTTTCAAAATTTTTGACAAATTCCTATCTGAACTTTCTGGGCTGTCATCAAAACTAAATAAAATGCCCAAACATCAAGTAATAGTAATATATTTTTACAGGAACATTTATGTATTTTTTTACTGAATTTTTCATTGAATGTATCATTCAATATAAACTTTGTACAATAAATACTTGTACAATAAGAGTGGCATGCTGATGCAGTGAGTAACACGTCCACTTCACAACACCAGGGCTGTTCAGTCATGGGTTATAAATGTAGTTCAGTCTGTATGTTTAATCTGGGGATCCAGTTTCTTCCCACAGTCCAAAGATGTGTGTTTCATGTTAATTGGTTACTCTACATTGCACAATTTTTGTGTGTGTGGGGGGGGGTCACCCTGTAAAGGGCTGGCATCTCATCCAAGGTGTACTTTCAAAACTCTCGCCTGCTGCAACCGGGATAAAGTGGTTGATGATAACAGATGAATGGATATATGTTTACACAACTTTGTGAGTTTGTATTGTCTCTGCAGGCCCTTTTTGTTGCTAGAGAGCAGAAGTTTGGCACAGATGAGGACCAGTTCATCACCATCCTTGGAAACTGAAGTGCTGATCACCTGAGGAGAGGTGAGACTCCACAACACTGCAGAATCCCTCAGTTTTTTAAAAAAAACCACATTAATAATTTATTTTTAAGCCAGGAAAACCATGGAACCAGGAATGATATGAATTTTTTGCCTCAGTTTTTGAAGAGTACAAGAAGCTGTCAGGTCATGAAATTGAAGACAGCATCCAGAGGGAGACCTCTGGCAGTCTGCAAGAGGTGCTTCTGGCTGGGGGTAAGATCTGGTTTGATTGCTCTTATACATGACAAAATAACAAGCACACAATAAAATCACCTAACCTCTAACTACAAATAGCTCAAGCCATTACTGACTGTGCCTCCAAAGTGCTAGGATGGGTGTCTGCTAAACAATTTTTTGTTTATTTCAGTTCTGTGTAAATAGTTTAACAACATGTAACAGGAACTCTAATATGGTTTTTAATTATAGTGAAATGTATTCTGGCCTACTTCACAGAATGCCTCTACAATGCAGTGAAGATGAACACATTTATAGCATCACCTGTACTTTTATTTTCCACTGTCTTCTTTTCTACAAAAGGAGGAGGTACTAGAATATTTACTATACATAGTACTCATAGCACTTTGGAGTTGCACTGGTGCAACTGGTTGTAGGCTTTATCCCTGCTTAGTTTGCATGGGATTTGCATATTTTCCCCTGTGTTCATAAGCATTTTTTTGAGTGCTCAGGTTTCATCCAAAGACATTTTGTCTAAAGACATTGTCTGTAATATATGCTGTAGTGCGTGTGTGTCTGTGTGTGAGTGTATGTTGCATTGCAGTAATGTACAAATGGGAGAATGAATATAGATCATCTTAGATAAATAAAGGTGTCAGCTAAATACTACATAATAATCGCTTTGGACAATACAGGAGATTGTCTCCTAATTAATATGTGTGTGTGTGTATGTGTGTGTAAAGTTTTAAGTGACTGTAGATTAACCGAAGACTGTATTTCCCAGGGTTTTGGCCGTGATGAATACACCACCACCCGCATTATGGTGTCCCGCAGTGAGGTGGATATGCTGGACATCAGAGCTGAGTTCAAAAAGAAGTTTTCCATCTCTCTGCACTCTATGATCCAGGTACACTGTGGCAGTTTATACAAACAGTACAACTACTGACTAGTGTAGTAAGAACAATGAGCGATGTGTTTGCTAACTGGAGTCTGTTGCATGTTTCAGAATGAAACTTCAGGTGACTACGGGAAGACCCTTCTCCTGCTCTGCGGAGGGGATGATCCCTAAGGACCTCTTAAAACAGGATTTACTCTAAATTAGTGCAACTGCTAGCAAATTAAGGACAAAGGTGCATCATTAATACCAGAAATGACTTTCGCTTTTGAAATTTGAAATACGACAAATAATACAATCAAAAAATGCCTGGTTATACTTTCTCAGTTTTATGGTCACATAAATGGTCACAATAATGTTTACCATAGGTCTGTTCTTGCTACTAGCACATTTCCGCTCTAAATCTTCCTCTTCTGTTACCTCTCTGTTCATTTGTACAGATTTTTAATACTGCACAACTGCAGGTTATAATGTTGCACAAGGTCAGACAACAGATATTTTTCTTCATATTCCAAACTACCATAATTATAGCCATAATTATAACCAAAATAAAGCTATAAAGCTATAATAAAACTATATCATCTCTGTTTTTGTCAGTCAGTCAGCCGTGTAATTCTTGTCTTACTGCCTTGGTCGGAATGAACAGACCTGCCACTCGGTGGCACCAGAGCCTTTTGAGCTGGTAGTAAAATCAGTTAAACATGAAGAACCTGTTTCCCCTGGTAAGACATGTTTCATGCTGTACTTCCTTGGATGATTGTGGAAACTGATGGGAGTCAATACCAGATTTTAATGTTTTAAACCTATAGTAGATAAACAATAGTTGCCCAAGTATTTTTATAACCACTGCAGACCAAGTCATTCCTTCTATGTCAACTCTAGAGGACACAGAGGATTTAGTCTTCAAAGGACGTGTATATTTCCCAAACTGTTCTTGCTACAATGTAAGTTAGACTGCATTTTAAGAGGACATGATACACTTTTAAAGGAGCATCTATTTATTTAGCTGATACTTCCCCCAAAACAACTCATCATCTCACAGTGAATTACCCATTTGTAGGGCTGGGTAATTTTTGCTGGAACAATTCCAGGTAAGCACCTTGATCGATATTACAGCTGGAGGTGGGATTGAAACCTGGGTATTACATTTCTAGGTGGCAAATCCAGCGACGATGCGCCGCCCCCTAAATCACACCACAGGTTTCGGGGTAGGGCTCAAAGAATTTTAGACATTTTAGAAATGTATCACAACCTCTTGATGATCATAAGATGATATATTAAATGATGCTCAGGTACTTGTATCATGTTGAAATGTTAACATCAGAGATAGTGACAGAAGGTTGAAAACACTCTTTTACTGAAAGGTGAATGATGGAAAGCTGGTAGAATTTCACTATTATACATTGAAATACTGTGCATGCCTAAACAGGATTCTGCCTGAATGGTATAATATTGCTGTTACAGCACCAAGAACCGTACAAACTGGTCCTCATTCATTACTAAAGATTTATGTGAAATTTGCTTGAAGTAAATTGCTTTAAACTATAACTAAGTCTTCAGGGCTAGTCATTTTTATCATTTTCTCCAAACCCAGATCTTTGATTTATCTACTATGTTCCATCCAACACCTTCCCCAGGCTATACATTTATGTGTGTGATTCACCCTGAGGGCAACTTTTAGTGTTCTATGTGGGCAGTTGTTAACAACAATCCTAGAAGGCCAAGTAGTCTTCTAGTTCTTACTTTGCTTCAGCTTTTAACTGCTTTATTGAAGAACCGTATTGCATAGTAAATTGCGTCACATGGTGTACATCAGCATTAATAAAAAGGGGTTCTATAAAACTTTATGAGCTTTCAGCTAGTTATTAACTTTTCTAAGCAATGCAACAAAGAGTAAGACTACAACAAAATGATGATACTATATATAACTGGCAAAGTATTTATACATTAATCGATAAATCTACACCGCACTGGATGGTGTTTTATATAAACATTAAAGCATCCATGCCAAATACATTTCACTTTTGAAGTAATGGCATCAATGGGAAGAAATTCATCTGAAGCATATAACTGCTGGCTGACGATAAGAAAAATACAATATTAAGTGAGGGGTGATGATCACCCCTCCAGCTGTGCAACTGGGATGCATTTTTCTGTTTTCTGTTTAATCTTTAACTTGCCAAAGGAAGGCAGCTTTGTCTGTCCCACTCCTGGTTAGTGAGGAATTCAAAAGGTTGAATTCTTCTGTTTAAATGTATAGTTTGCATTAGATGATCGGGATTTGTAAGGTTTTTCCAACTACTAACCAATGCCACTGGTATTTGTTGTGATGGTGAACTGGTGAATAATTTGAAGTTCTGGCCTCTGATCATTTGAAATCCAGTTTGTTTTTGGAATTTTGCTACTTGCAAAAAAATGTAGTGGGACATGCTTTTATCCCTTTGAAAGATTTCTTACCCTGTAAATTTATGGACAAACAAATCACACCAAGATAGAAGAGTTATCCAGAATGAGAACGCATTCAAAGAAATAGGTCTTCTGTTATTTGTCTATTCTCCCTCTGCCAGTCTAGATGTTAATTCTTTTCATAAACCTGTCAGTTAACCTATTAGAGGCCTCTATGTGGGTGTTCCATTGCTCCTGTCATTGTCACTCATTGTTCTCATTGTACAGCCAATGGTGCAGCTCGCAGTGGCAATGAGTCACATCAGGCCACCTCAGTCCACCGAGAAACAATTACTGACTCCACCCTTAAAACAATGATTTCCTCAACATTCCAGCCTACAAATGCCAAATGCACATGAAGGCGGGCTAAATAACCATGATGGGGAGGGGCCAAGAGAGAACTTTGTTTGTGAACTTTGTTTGTTGGGGGGGGCAGCCTGTTTAAAGTGTAACTGACGCTGCTGGAAATATGTCTGAGGTGCTTCCATGAGTGTCACGATGCTCACAGTAATTGATGGTTACTGTGTGGCTGTGGGCGACAACCTAAGCCTTGCATTCATCACAAAACTCAACCAACACCTACATCATTCTAGAATATCCAAGATTCTAGAATGAATGAATGAAAGAAATAAGAATATCCAAGCCGGCTCATTAAATTTTTACAATATTAAAATATTTCATATAACTCATATTAAAGTGCTTTTAAATGTACCAGGTATCTGTCAAATGATAAAAATATTAGATGAATTACCGTACTGTAGTTAAGATCAACACATTAGATATAAACCAGTTGGAAACATTAAACTATTAACAAAACCAAATAATTATCAAGAACAAAGTGAGACCAGTAAGGAATTAAAGGCTGTGACCCTTGGTTTTTTTAGAAGAGTTCCTCTTAGTAACTTAATTTCAAGAAAGTAGACTTTTATATTGGAATTACTTGTGACAGCCCTGAAGGATCAGGTGGTGGAAAAAAAGAAGTTCAAAGAAAGGGGCTGGGCAGTGACGCATGAGGTCCACCACCTACATACAGTCGTCCTCAACTTTGTACCAACTTGTTCCCTTTTCCGCAGTTCAACACAGAGTTCCAAGTGGGCTGAAAACACCTTAAGTATGTGCCATCCTGCCAGATTTAAATATCTGAGTATAAGCTTTAAGTCTAGTCACACTGAAGGATAAGATTTTTAAAATAACTACCTATAATTACTGTGTATATTTAATTTATCTACAAATGTTGTTTTGTAAATTCCTAGAAACTCCTGTATTTTTAAGCCTTGTTCTTGCGGAGAGATTTCCACTTCTACTGATATATTTTCCCTGAAAGATATTTGAATTCTAGGCACAATTCAAATTTCTTTTCATTAAGGGAATGCAGAATTATAACAGACAATTCAGACAATCTGTCCTAACCTCTGGAACTAACTTGACAGCAATGAACTGCCTGTTTGATCATTGAACCTTCCTTTAGGAACCAAAAAATGATTTCAGAAATATAACATTCCCATTTTGTACTGACGAGCTTCTTTGATAATTGATGCAATCAATTTAAATTAAATGGAAAATATGCCTAATAATGAGAGACTATTGGATGAAGTGATGTTTCTTTAATTTCCAGTAGAATATAAGCTGCATATTGCTAAAGATATTTAAAATTTGAGGGGGATGCAAATTTGAGGCCATGAGTCAGATGAAAATTCATAAATCACTGTTGGGAATGGTGTTGGCAGAACACAAATGATACTTTGGGAAGGTAGAACTAGGAGAAGCTCTTAAAGTGTGACGGAAAAGGTGAAGGAACCAACCTACCCTCTGTCTAGTGGTCATTACACAGCACTGATGGATCACTTTTATTAAGACTTCTTCTTCGTCTCCTGATCCAACGCCCTCTAATACACCTTCAAGTGCCTTTGCGCTAGATGAAGATATAGTAACTTATAATACGATTTAGTAAGATATAAATCTTAATCTTATAATAAGAATAAAATGCAATTATATGTTTTCAGTAATTCACAAGAACACTGGCAAGTGTAATTTTAATAAATGAACAATAATAAATAAACAAAATTGATGTGTGTCTAAATTTCCATTATATTTTAGAATTGAAATGAATTGTTTTTTCCCTTCTTTTAATGGAAAATTTAATGGAGTAAATGGATTTTTTTTTAAGAGAATAACTCAGCAATTGCATACCTGTAGTACCAGGGTGTGTTTCAAATTGATCGTGTGAGAGGTGTTTTCTTTTTTTTCAGTCAGGAGACTTGAAAATTTTGCACTTATTGGCTTGTGGATGACATGATCTCTGCATTCCACCAATCCCTACAGATATGGTAATTTCTTCAGACCTCCCTGTGCAGGTTCACAAAAGATTCTGTTCTGGTAGCTGCTTGCCAAAGAGAGAGTTTATGTGTTTGGCACCGATCCACAATTACCATATACTCTACCTGGTACAAGTAGCACAACAGTCATGCAATGCTAGTAAATAATATTCAGTGGGCGGCCAGTAGCATGTAATTGCACTCCATAGCACTTTGTGTGTGTAAGGGAAACAAATGCGTGCATAGGAAAGAAAGATGGATTAGCTGGAAAGCCTTATGAAATCTGTATAATCTGATTAAATGTCATTTCATTCTCGTTCACAGAACCTTGGACGTTTGATTGGCTTGTAGAGTATTATGACTTGTATAGTGACCTTTATATACAAAATGCTGTTATACAAAAGGGTAAGATGAAGACAACTTTAGTGGAACCCTTTTTTAAAAGTAGTGTAGTTTTTATCTTGCACGCTTCAGTTAACATCTTTGGCCACCACTCATCCCACCTCCGCTCTGTGTGGAGGGAGGATTTCTGTCCCACTGAACATTCCTGTACCATTTCCTCCCACCTCGCTGCTGCTCTTCACTGTATTGTAACAGGACCACCCAGAAGGACCATGCTGGGGAGAAATGGCCTGCCTGCTCCGTGAAGTACAGGGAAGTGTCTCTACATGTCCAGGGTGAACAGAACAATTTCCACAGCCAAATGTCAGGGCAAAGATGACCACTAGATATCAGAAGACATTTATCACAAGTGCTGAGGTTTCTAATTGATATTGTCAGTGTTTCAGGAGTACTAGCTTGGAGAAGTGCTAAGCCAAAGTTTACATGATGGCATTTAACTTTCTATTAACAGTTAAAGTTCTCATAATCTGGGGTTGGTTCTGAGATGTAAGACATCTGTATGCATGGAAAGCACTGGGATTTACAGCACACCATCATCCCCACAACTCCATAAGGGTTCTGTTGACAGCTCTACCTTTCTGTCACCTCTATAGCAGTCTTTCTTTGGACTAGTAAGCAGAGACTGTCTGAAAAATGTAAAAACTCTTATTCAGTATATTTGGGGTCAACACATTTCTTAACAGTAAGTCTAAATCCTAATTAAAACATGTCCTTCTTTAATTAACATTTATATTACATTAAATTTACATTTACCAAAATGCAGTGAAATCACCTTCAGATTCAAATTTGCATTATTATTTTTAAAGATGTCATAACTGTAACAATGAAGACAATAACTGAATAATTAAAGGAGGATGCGGGATCAAACCTACATGTGCAGTGCCTGCTAGGGCAAGAGTTTTAGACGTGGACTTAGATTCATTCTTGAACAGTGGGAGTTACCTGCTGGGTGTCAAAGCCACAAGTAAATGTGTGAGTCACTGATAATGACTCCTAGAATCAAACATCCAAGTCACACGATGTTTGCTGAACACAGAGGTCTGTGAACTCAGTAGATTACTTTTTTGTGTCAGTTATTCTAGAAAGCTGCAGGATGATGGATGTTGTGCCAAAAACAATACACAAACATAAACCAGCTGCTGGAAACTGGTCAATAATGGAACTAGAAATCAGCACAAATTTCCTGGAAAACATGATTCTCTTTCATTAATAATAACTTGTCACTCCAGTAAATATTTAACGTGGCACAAAAAAATAGCGCCCAGTGTTTTAGTGACTTTAACCTGTGCACAGTGTGTGTATGTATGTGTGACTGCCCTGTGATGGAATGGCATCGCATCCCGGATGTACGCTGTCCCACACATTGTTTCATGAGTAGGCGCTAGATCATGAAACCCCTGTGTTGAACAAGCAAGTGCTGATGATGAAAGGATGAAAAAATGGGGCAGAAGAAACATTTCTTCACTGATTCTGCTGCACTACATTCTACTGATAAAATCCTGCATAATGTATTTATTATACAGATGAGGTTAGATTAAGCCCTGTGTTCTTGTGTTCTGTATACTAGAGGCACTGACACAAATGTGTTTTGGGGTAACACAGGATTGATACCGTCTCCTAGATGGTTTGGAGCCAGGTGGGCCGCAGTGATTGCCATGTGGTCCACCTGCGTACTATGACGGGGCAGTCTTTGTTCGCATAGTGGAAGTGAAGTGCTCCTTCTCTGACAGCCCAGTTGGTTGTTCTCGGCGTTGTCTGTGTTTTCTAGGACAATCCCTGCAATGGACCACTCCCACACTGTGTGTCCTGACACAGTGAACTGGTTTATGCATATAGACTTTGACCTGCTATTAAAACAGTAGAAGAAGTGGCTCATCAACATGTGCGTCTCCACCAAAAACAGTTCAACCCAGGGTAACCAACGTAATCACAGCACATGGTCAAATGCATATTCCTAATGAAGAAATTGAGCCAAGCTTACTGTGAAGTAAGCATCAGAATTAACAGTTAAATTATTACTGAGAAATTAAGATAAAGATATTAAGTATAACTATAGTGTATTTGAATGTCCTAATATTGTACATTTTGTTTTTGTCAATTTTAGTATATAGAAAGTTACAGTTCAGCCACGGCCCTATTTGTTTGTACCATAAACATCATGATGGTTGTATATTTCATTCCTTACTGTTAAAAATCTTTCAGTTATATGCTGCATCGTGCAACTGTTCGGTGAAGTACTTTACACATTGTCTATCCTTAGCAATCAGAACTGAATGGAAATGGTCCAGCAGTATAAAAAACGAATGTCAATTGGCAATGCATTTATCGTGCACCTTCTCCAGGGGAAGAGATTTACCTGTAAAATCTCCTTTGATGTTGCATTTTTCTTTAATCTCCAGCTGCTCCCATCCCTCTGTTCATGGATATCTTCCCCAGAAACCGAATGGTGAGATGGAATGGTAACACATGGTAAACATGTAGGCGTCTGGAACAACCCTGGGGAGATAAGTGCTGTTAGAACCTGAATGAGGAGGCCTTGTAGAAGGTTGTTCCCTGCATGTTATATCTTCACTGTTTATCCTGATTTCTGCAAACTCCATGATGCCGGATTACGAGGAAACATAATCATGCTGTGTGCATGGGTGCTAACTGCACGTGTTTCTGACAGCACAGGATTGTAAATTTTTATTGACTACTTGTACCAAGTATATTGGAATTCTTATCTGTGCTGGTTGCTCAGTTAAGTGTGAAACACAAAAGAAAAAATGTGTGTTTGTTTGAAAAGTATTCAGTACAATTAAACTAAATACTTTCTAAAATTCAAAATTTTGGTTTATTTTTAAGAAACACTTTTTGCAAAGTCTTGCAGAGTGCAGCACACCTGAGCACCAGTTGTACATAAAGCAACAAAATACAACTAGTGTTCTAAGTTCAAAAACAAGACCAGACCCGTTCCTGAAGCTGCCACCAGTGCTACCACACAAATATGCAGAGAACTCAAAGAACTGGCTTTTATTTTTGCTTTAAATTAGTAAACTGAAGCAAAAGATAAAAGTTCTGATTATAAGTGAGCACTTCTGTACCCACTGAAATAAATGTTTCACTGTGACACTTCAGACTGTATTACTGTCCTGCGTAAAAGTGGGGTCAGGACCTCTAGGTCTTTCCTTTTGAGCGCTCCTCTGCCTTTGAGTAAAAAGCACAGGTGGGGTTTGGTGTAATTTGGTGCAGGTTGCAATCAGCATCCCAGGAATCCTGTTTAACAGATGTCAAGGCAGGTGAGTTTGGATACTTCATGTTTGGTTTTTTCCCAAGGAGGCATTTCTTTCCATGGCAGAGCACAGCTATGAGACCTTATGAGGACTCTGAAAGCTGGCAAACAATGTATATCCTCTAACAGAAGTTTTTTCCTTATGTTTCCCATGCTGTGATTTGCTAGAATATACAACTATGGGACTATGCATTCATGATCTCTCTTATGTGGACAACTCATTCGCCTACAAGGGATTCGTATGAATGACCCAAAGGCAGATGCATATAGGTGATGGCATATAATTTACCAACATACAATGGTGATACTTTATGGCATCTCAGCTGTATTATGTAGGGGAGTAAGGCAACATAAGAGGGGCAAAAAATATCTAGGTGTCTTCTGATGCATTTGCTTTAAATATTATCTGTGGAAAGTATGTTGTATAAGGTACAATTCACTATACAATATCTGTGTGAGGCTGTATGATAAAAAATATTTTGGTCATAGAAGGCAGGAAGATCTAACTAAATATCATCCTTGAAGAATCCATATTTAAAGTTGAATATGCAATAAATCGTTTATACAAAGTTGTGGATGCTTTTAGAACATTTTTTTCAGTGTCCAATAATGAAAAACTACAGCATCATGTGCTACATTCATCTAACAAAGGACAAAATACAATAGGTTGCACAATGCATACATAATACAATAAAAAGTGCAATGTGAATTACTCAAGAATATTAGCTGGCCTTTTGTTATAAATGCAATGGTGCTGGTATGAACTGTGCTGGAATTGATTTTATTATGAGCAATCCAGACCAAAGTTGATTAAAAATCAGTACAAAAGTAGCCACAGTTTGATAACTTCACCATAATTTCACTGGCAGCCACACCTGAGCCCAGGTACTTTACCTGGTCATAACCTTTAAAGTTCTCTCCTTTTAAGGCAAGGGGTCATAGGTTTTGCAGAAGCATATTTGGATGGATGCTGTTTTTAAGCTCCCAGTCACTGACTTCGTCATGAATGTGCATGTCTATGGTAGGATAGCATTCAGACAATTGAAATCCTCATCGACTTGAGTGTAGGAGGCCAAGTAAATCAAAGGTGAACCTCAGGATCTTCTAAGAAAGACAGTTATCTGAGCCTGAATGTTTTTACCAGTCACCTTTGCCTCATGCTTCAACAGACAAGGCTTTCCGTTTCTTTGAGAGTGAGACAACTGCAGGATGCAAAGGATTATCACATTCTTAAGGAATCCAGACGCATGGTGATGAAAGCCTAGCATTCAGTTACGTACAGCACAAAGAAACAGCTACAAATAGTTGAGCAGTGGTTTTACTTCCAGACTACAACTAAGGGCCATAACTTGTCCGGTACTTGGGGGGGGGGTTGTACTCAAGGAGTTATGCAGGAATACTGAACAGGCAAATTATGCCTGCTTGCTACACCCTGTTATTCCTGTGTTATAACTACTGTTACATTAAAAACTATTGTATTGTTCTCCAAAGTGAACACATCTGTTACTGGTCATGAAGCCTTTGAAGAGGTATGTGTTCAATGGCTAATTGTAAAAGTTACACATGACAAATCAAACTAACCCCATCAGAACCAATATCTCTTACTTTCTCCAAATAACCTGATGATATCATATTAAAAGTGTCAGATGCATGTGAACAATTACATTTAATTCAGCTCAGTTAATAAAATGAATGCATGCAAAGGTGCACCAGCTTAAAAATGAAACTTATGCATCAGCAGTTCTTTATTATTTCAAAACACAAACGCAAGTGAATAAATAAAAATTTATTTTGCGTCTTTACAATGTATAAATACAAACAATTGAGTATAAAGACATTAAAACAAAACATTTAAAGAAAGCAGTGGCATGAATGACATGAATTTCATACAACAGTGCATTTCATATACCCGCTTAAAAAATAAGTCGGTGGATACATTTATACCCCCCCCAAAAAAGACAAAAAACTTGAAAAGAAAAGATTAAATGAGATGAATTCATAAACCTTTTTTTAACTGTGAAAGGTTTTAAAGGTTACAAAATAGGCTGTACATGTTTAGCAGTCCTTGGCCTGTATCAGTGAGAAAAGCCAGGTGCACGCGGAGATGAGGGATTCGCTGCACACCTCCTCTGCTTGCTTCTTGTGGCTCACGCAGGACTCCTGCTCCGGCGGGATCGTCCCCGCCGGCTTGTGCGGCCGCGAGCTCTTGCCCGGTCTCCGCTTGAAATGCGCGTCATTGCCGGCTTCCTCGCACATGTCCGAGCTGATGAGCGTTTCCTCGCACGGGCTTTTCTTGTGTTTCAGAGCATGGTTTATTTGTTTATAGTAGCCCTTCTCATTGGACAGGTACTGGAGGCAAATGGACGGCCTCGACATGAACTGGCACTTTAATTTGTGTTTACCTTTTTTGCAGGTAATCTTCAGCGTGACCGTGTCTTGACTGTGCGCTGACCAGTTGCACCGCAGTCCTTCATCGTAGGTGTGCTTTCCCTTAAGAACCAGTTTTCCATCCTCGACCTTCTGAGGCTTGTTGCCCCCAGGGGACACTGCGGGGGACTTCTCCAGGGGCGCGCCCTTGTTGCGGCCGCCTTTCCCTTTGCCTTCTCCCTTTGTTTTGCCCTTTTTGGCGGGACCCTTTTCACAGTCGACGAGGAGGACCTGCTGGGCGATGCAGGTGAGCACCAGGAACGCGGCCAGGTTCTTCAGTATCATCCTGTTTCTTCGTACAAGTTCTGCTGCTCCTGCAATAAAACATCGTAATCATCAAATGTTCTTCACATCTCCTTATTGAGCGCACAACCGCACGATGCTGATCAAAAATAGCGAGGCCAAACATTGAAAGTGACCGCAAAGTTATTCATAGAACTTATCGATACTGATTACTGCTGAGAATATCTAACGCACGTCTTACCAAGGACTGTGAATCCACGCTCGACACAGAGATGCTCCTAAAAGTTTGCCATTTATACGTCCCGCGACACGCCCACCTCCAGCCACAATGCGCTCAGTGGTGGCGCGCTGCACAGGCGCGTTCCGAGCGGACTCTTTCGTGCTATGAATCAACAGGTGGAATGTTCCTGGGGGGGGGGGGG
>UFQX01000185.1:213533-226836 GCA_900497675.1 Arapaima gigas | reverse complement strand
GGGTTGTGACGGGGGGGGGGGGGGGACCTGACGCTACATGCCCAAAGCTTGTGAATGCCACAAGAATAAAGTCATTCCAGATATGATTTGTACGGTAATGCAGTGTCAGTACTCACAGTGGGACTTTTGACCTCCAATTTGGATATAATTTATACATAAAATGAAAGTAACACGTCAGTAAAGTGTCAGAGGTTTGAGGTATGCGTGGCACCATTGACAATTTAAAATGATGTAATCCAGTTACAACCACACACCTGGCTCACTGCTGTCCTCCAGGTTGGCCTTGTGATAAGTGGCATAAGAAGGTCTCATAAAGACCAAGCAGCTGTCGTCAGAGCAGCCAAAAATAAACTGCTGCAGTGATTTAGTCTATGCTGTTTGTATTAGTTGGGCTCCACACTACCGAAACCCTAACATGCATAAGCGGGTTAGGATAATGGATGGATTGATGTATGGATCAACTGTCCTCTCCAAAATAGGCAGGAACAGAGTAGATGTAATTTTCTTTTTGTGAAAACATTTATTATAGTGATTGTTAACATTGTGTTATCTTTTGCATCCTCTTTAGTGAATGTTAAACTAAACAATTAAATTCAAGTTTAGGGGTATGGGAGTCAGTTGCTGGGAAGTTTAAATATTCGGTATTTGGTAGGTAATGAACTTTCTTCAGTTCTTGTTTTATTTTAATATTTTCGGTGCACACCGGTAGTGGCTTCATGGGTGTGTTCTAGCAGTGTTCGTCAGATACATTTTTTTTTTGACTTTACGCTGATCTAGAAATTTCCTCTCAGTGGAGAAGATGTGTTCTTGACGACTGTAAGCGGGCCTCCCGACTTGTCTTCACTGTGGCCGGGCAGCAGCGCCCTCTGTCAGGAAATTAGGACCTGAAGCGTGGGGGGGGGGTTCTCGGTCACCTCACGTCCCTCATGACGTCGCTCATGACGTCGACATTTATTCAGTTTTGCCATCATTCAGTCTGAGCTTTTCCCACATCACTGATAACACATTTATCCCCCATTCTGAACTGCTTTGCACTTCAGGTGCACTTTTTCTTAGCGTGGTTCTGCCGTTCAAAAAATTTGCTTTTACATTTTCATAGGTATATATTCCAAAGTCCCGTTCTTACAGAATCAAAGTTTGACGTTTAAAAGAAACTTTGCTACTTATATAAACTAAAACATAAAATATATTCCAGGGCTTTCTATTTATTTTCTGTTGTCCTAAGTGAAAATATACAATACTTATGTTACATTTTCCTCGGTGCCTTCTAAACGAACTGTGTATAATATTATTTCAAAGATTCGATCAATTAAAAATAAATATTTTTAAAATCTGTAATAGAATATAAATCTGAAACTGTACATATGTACATTATACAAATGTAGCCTATTGCAAGCTGACTGTTACACTTACTGAAAGTTGTGTTGAAATGAAAGCATTAAAAGCTTTTTTTGATCAGTTAAATTTATTAAATGTGCATGTTTACATTCATACCCATAAAATGTTGTAAAATCAGGAACAAAATTAAGTAGTGTCACTATTTGCAGTTATTTACAGAGTAGTGCACTTCTTTTCTCATGATAACATAGATTTAAGACTATTTAGTGATATGGATCTGAAATCTGACAATTGCATTATATTGCTGCTCACAAAAATGTATATGTAAAATATTACAGGACCTTTTTATAATATTTGGCCAATAATATGATTTAAAAAACAGTTAAACATCATTTGTAAGGTAGCTAGGAATATTTTTACTTCAAAAGTACACATAACAGTATTATCTTAAACCACAGAAAAGAACTGACAGCAAAAACACAAGCTTCACATTATGGGTACAACATGAAACACTGAATGGATCTTCGTTCCATCTTTCCTGGGGAAAAGGTTCAGTACAAAAAGTGAGAAGGAAGGATGAGTTTTAAAATGTTCTTTGCAGGCAATGCAAAACCTACAAAATAGAAAGCAGAATTAACAATGCCAGAAACATTATAGTGACACAAGCTGACTCAAAACAAATCAGTTTTACATTTATAGTTAAAACCAATTATTAAAGTACAATAATTTTCATCAATACCTTCTTAAGAAGAGCTATAAAATGATCACTAAACCCCTGAGTCAGATAACAGAATAGACACCTGGGTATCTAGTTGTGGAACCAGCTCATGAAGATGGCACAAACCCCCTGCTGCCAGTGTGCATTATAGTACAATATGTTTGCTTAGCAGAGCTGTAGATATGAATCTTAATCACTAGTTTGTGGTTGATAGATGGTGATAATTTCATGAAATGGAATGGAAGCATGGAATGGTGTTTATGTAAGTTAATATTTGGCATTTCTGTGTATTATCATTATTATTATTATTATTATTATTATTATTATTATTATTATTATTGACTTTAAAGAGGCACAAGTGACAAATATAAGTATCAGTGATTTACCGTGGTGGATTTCTTCTTCAGTTCCAGCTGGCTGTATGGCATCTCTGGAATGGGCCTGGTTTGCAGATGAACACGAAGCTGTGGATTGAAATGCAAGAGGAACTTTTTGAACCCTGTCAGGTCCACAGTCCCTGGGACTTTATTTTCTGAGCAGTCATTCCAACTCAGAGAGAAAGAACTCCCTATGGAGGACACAGGGTCTGTAGTATGAACACATAGCAGGACCATGCTGTGCTGAAGGCGCGGGAAAGCAGTTCCTGGAGTTCCTCCAAGTGAAGAATGGACTCTATCATTCATCAAAATTATTTCAATTTGTGGACTGTGCGACGCCACGCTAACTTTCCTGTTAGAAACTGTCTGAAAAGAACAGTGGAATTCTTGCTTATTACTCACTTTTGAAGCTAAGACATGACTGATCACGTACATGCCTAGGCTTTGTCGTGACTTAAAGGATGTGCTTTTTTGTTGCTCAATTCAATGCAGTAAATTGTCTGAAAGAAGCGTTATTTTTAAAAAAATGCCATTCACTGGTTGTGTCTCCACTTGTTTTTGGTGTCTCTTTTTACTCTTACCTGAATATAATGTATACTTTACATTCATTTTTTGAAGTTTATGGGGAAAGAAAAAACTACAGATTTAAATGTTCAATGTACTCAAATCTGCTGCTCATCAAGGACAGATACTGACCAGGGTTGGAACATTCATCTGTGAGCAGCTTCATAACTGAACATTTTATGAATTGTCAGTAATGAAATGTTAGTTTTCATACAAAGCCCTAATGTTTTATTCTGCTGCTTTCATTTTTTTTTTTTAACTTTTATGGCATACTATGTACACTTAGAAACCATATTAGTTTTGCATCAAGAACATCACAGAAAGCGACAACTGAAATCTTTATTCACACATATTTTTACACCTTCAGTTATCCAGTAGGGGCTAATTTACAGATGCAGAAACCTTGATACATCAAACATTATAACAATTGCCTGTGGTTTTACGCTGACAATAAAATGACAAAATGTCATTATTAGTGTTTAGCACTCTTTAGAACACTGTATGGCATAAATGCATTATGTTGGTCATTCTTCCACAGCCAGCACAAAAAAGAAGGATCCATGGCATTGAAACTATGATAAATTGTTTTCATGGTTAATATTGCTGTAGTTTTATTCAAAATTGTTTTTTTGTGCTAAGAATGGGTATGTTCTCCATAGTTTGCAGAAAACAAATCCCCATCATCGTTCTAAAAGTTTTTACCCCTTTCTGTACTTTTAAAGTTGTGTTATATTGAGATACAAAAATGCAGCACATTATCGCATTTGTTATTCAAACACCTAACAACTTCAAAGTCCTGAGGTCTATTGTACAAACCACTTTTGGCTTCATAGTGTTCTCTATATCTGTGATTCACTACAGCCCTAAAATAAGTTCATTAACAGTGCATAAGTATGGTCAATATAGTAAAGAAAAATTTGTCAGTGAATCTATTCCTAAAATTATATTTTATTAATTTTATCTGCTAAGTATTATAATATGAAAAATTTTAAAAAAGCTACCTAATTAGTTTGTCAGGATCATTTATATTTGCCATTTAATGATAAAACAAATTTTCAACTTTTCTCTCATAACCAAAATGGTCCATCTGCATTGCTAGGAAACATTAACTGCAGCTGCTCTTCATGTGCCAAATATGAAATTGACTGTTGGAAATCTCTAAACTCCCACTGACCCAATACTGTAAAATCTCTGTATCGTATGTGTGACTAACATGGCAATATCACCGCTAAATTTCAATCAGCAAAGATGCATTGAAAAGAATAAAAACTAAGGACGTGGTTAAAAAAAATATTTTAGAAAATATGTAGAAAACTTCTAAAGAATACAAAAAAGTGTACATCTTGTATTGTTGGACTGAACAGATAATGTTGCTTGCTGTGTATAAACAGAGACAAATGAGTTCAGACTGACTGTTGGTAGAGGTGCCTGCAATAGCTTTATTCAGATTAGCTTCAAGTTTGTTATTTTAAATATAACCTGGAATTCTTAAGAATTAAGTGTTAGCAAATTTAGCGTTTTTGTCCACATGGTATGGCTGGTGTCGGGATTTTTGCAGGAGCCAAGACATGTCCGTTGAGGAGACACAGTGAATAGAAGTGAAAGTAGAGGCTGTGGATGCTAGAACGCAGACCCAAGGTAACATCGCCCGTCATCACTCATCTTCTGTACTGTGGAACTCTTACACATTTATCTTCTGCCTGAGGTATGAGAACTGGATGTTCTGGGGAAAAAAGCAAGAAAGGAAGCCATTGCCTTTAAGTACACAATGTGTCCAGAATGGAAAAATGTTACATTTACTGACTTTGATCTTGAAAGAACATTTTCTCTTTGTAATAATGCAATTATATTTTGTAGAGAATTTAATTTTATTAAACGAAAAATATGGGACAGGAAATGACACAGTGATTAGAGCCGCCACCTTGAACTCAAAGGATGCTGGTTTGAGTCCCACCCCTTGCTGTACTACTCTTGAGTTTCTGTTAAATAAGATTTCCCAGTTCTATAAATGGGTAAACTGCTTTGGAGAAAAGTGTGAAATTAATGTAAACATTGTTTTTTCAAGCTTTTTATACAAAAACCCCAATTGCCGCGGAGCTTCTGCATATCTTTTACATTACAGTTAGACGGCAGTTTGTTTATTAATGCTCCTCTATTCATAAAACCAATGGATCTAAGCACTGAGGAGGTGGTGTGTGTTTAAGCATTGTAACTTACCATGGAAAATACTTCAGTTCCAGCCTTCCACAGTACTGAAACAAAGACAGTGATAAGATTTAAGACGGCGTACAAAAGACCTCTCAATCTTGTAAAGCCTAGTCTGAACCAAACAAATTATTTACAAAAATATGACAGCAACATGCTACACTTATATAAAAAGGGCAGATTTCTGTTATTCACCTAGAAACAGAAAGAACATGGATAGGAAGCCAAAAGGTATGATAATTTGATATTGGGTGCGATGAAAATATGCTTAAATGTTAAAGCGTGTTGAGACATACAGTGAAGTCTGTCTAAGTTCAGAAGTACTGACCCGAGGGGTACCTACAGACTGGAGGGACCTTGTTAAAAGAAAATAACTTAACAAAACCCTGGGAGCTAATTAGCTACAAAACCTAATCTGTCCGAGAAACTCCCGAGGCAGACATTTTTTATTGTACAGGATTTCCTCACATAATGATCAAAATTTCATTCTGAAGCTACACTCAGATAGAATTCCCTTAAACAGAACTCTTCATTAGCATTCATTTTATTGAGGAAAATTGGCACTGAGCCAAAAAAGATCCCCCCCCCCCCACCAACAAAACACATTAAGTTCCTGCCTTTGAAACAGAGAATCTCTAATTCTAAACAACGTCCAGAATAGCAGACCGACTCTAGAAGCCTTTAAATCCCGACTTAATAATGCTGCCGTTTTATTGTTCTAATTTAAATGCGCTAACGTGGGGGAGGAGCTTCATCTGGTGTCATGTCTCCATAATTTGGATTTTGAAATATCTATTTTCAGAATGTATGTCTCATGGGAGATGACTTCCAAATTTTATAGTACATCCTACAGTTGCTTATAAATCAGAAGCAACATTTGTTATACAAATATCTCTATAAAGCTGCAAATAAATTTTTCAAGTGTCTGCAACTGGCATGCTTTACTTTTTACTCTTTTATGAAATGAAAGTAGTACATGGAAAAAAAAACTTCTAATATGTATTCTCACATGTAGAAAATTTAAGGCACTGCAAGTCAAAGGCACATTTCTCTGTAGGCAGTCATTGCCAAATAATGTCACTTCTGAGCTAAAAGCCATGAAGATGGGGATATATCAATATGGGGGAAAATGGCTTAAAAGAAAAAGCTGGATAAAGCCAACAACTGGTGAGGAGAGCCAGAAATGGAGACCCTCAGAAAAGGACCAGAAGCACAGTGTGAGAAGGATGATGGAGACTCATGGAAATGAAGAACAGCAGCAAGTTCAAAAGAAGAGACAAGCAGGTGGTGGTGCAGAAGAAAGAATAATAGGGACACCCTCTCAGGTGAGGAGGGCATGGTTGTCAGTACCTGGCGGGACCCAGTACAACCCGCTATGGTCTCACCAATCCACATGCCGAGGGGGCGCCGAGGCCCGCGGGAATCTAGTCATTGTGTCATAGGTAGGGATGCTGAGTGGTTTAAAAACAAGTCCAGACACAGTTAAAACATCAGGGTCCCACTACTAGCCTTTCTGAGGTGACAGAGCAAAGCTGCAAGCATGTCCCTCTGAACCACAAATAGCACAGCTGCTGTACAGTTTTGAGGAACTGGCCGTTGTACAGTATTAAAGGGCATACTAGACAAACTCAGGTAAAAATGGTGCTGGCAATGGTCAGAATGAAAATCTAATTTAATGCAAAATAACATATTACACCCCCCAAGTTTAGAATGTATGGAAACGCTGCAAGAATACACACATGCTTTTTTCTACTGGATACCTCCAAGGAAACTCTTCTGCCCACAAACAAAAGGGTTCCTAAACTAAAAAAGCCCTGTCAAAATATGAGAGATTGGTAGTTATTGCCAGCCCATTCACTGTATTCCTCTAAAAGACTCTTTGTAAGTAATGCTGCCTGCAGCTTTTTAACTCTGTCACGCAATGGCAGAGTCTAAGAAGACCTCATTCAAAGCCATGCTTTTAGTGGAGGTCTAGTAGGTTGCTTAAGTCTGACACGTGACTGTGGGCCTCAAACTCAAACCCAAACCCACAGACACGTGCAACAGTATCCATGCAAAATGTGCCTACAAACCCGGCTTGTTGTTACATAATGAGGGGAGAGGTTTACAAGCTGGAGCTTGAAGGGGGACATTGTGCACGGAGTGTTAGTAATGTCAGTAATGCATCACACATCAGGCCATGCAAATTCAGCTGCAGATTACAATGCAGTCCAGAGGATTAACAGTGAGGACATTAAGGTCCATATCATTTCATGTGAAAAAGGGTTGTTTAAATGTTTGTTTTAAGAATAATAATGTTTTTGTTTTGTCTCGATAATCCGATTCTGAAAAAGTACTTGATCTTTGGGGTTAACAGCTAAACAACTTGAAGGCTAGATACATCCTTCCCATGCTGGTTGTTTTCTTTACTCATTACTGGCCACGTGGTGCTGTTCTCAGTCTTCTCACGAGGGTTATCTCATTAGCAGCCAGCACCCTTCAAGCATCTTAGGGTTATTGCTAATCCTGACCCTAACACCTAATTCAACTGTAGGATCCCATTACATACGTTACTCTAGTGGGCTTGAAACTCTTCTCAAAAGACTTCACATTAAAACCAGTATAGTGGCCCAGTTATTGTAAGGTTAATTTTTTTAAAATTCTGTTTATACAAGTGCAATTTTCAGAAAACTGCATTGCAATGGCACAATATAAAATGTAAAACTATATTTTATTTTTATGACATATACACACACACACACACACACACACACCTTTTTGTACAAATAAAACTGCTTTGCTTATCACTCTTTGCTATTATTTATTTTAAATGACTTTTCACTATATTTTTATTCTACTAGTCGTATTTACATTAATTTTGTATTGCTTGGCTCTAAATCTGACCATAGTCAAAGATGTATTCCTGTAAAATGGCATTTCAGTAAGGTTTTTTTGTGTGAAAATTTAAGATTAATGAGCAGAAATACATGGTGCCAAACATGTTGGTAACATTTAAATAGCCCACTTTCAATAGCCCCGTGAACAAATCAGAGGAGAAGGGGTCTCTTCAGTAGCCTTCCACATTCCATGCATTTGCCCCACTCCCAGCATGCACAGATCCAAAACTTCATATACCATCTATCAACCCAGTTATAACCACCATCTATAGTGTCTGAGCAGGCATGCGATTTAAAAACATTTGAATTTTACCTGGCCATTACAGGGTTGTGAAAACCCTGCAAACGCTCATTATGATAACCATTAATACCAATTTCCATACTGCAACAAAACAGTGGATAGAAATAAATGTAAACAAAAACATGCATGAATGAAATGGTGTATGGGCTGTGAACTGCAATGAACTGGATAGGGGATTGATCTAACTGAAGGACAGTCAGAATATTAAAACTGTACATATAAATACAAATGTGTGTATATAAAATAGACAAGTTCAAATTTTAGACCGTTACTAGATGTATGAATTAAACTGATTTAAACTGCCTTATAATAAAGACTTGCATTGTATTTTTCTTTAGAGCTTAATATTAAGTAATATTAGAACATAAAAGTTACTATACATCAAGCGAAGAAAAAGTCAAAACCTCCACAACGTACACATTAAAAGGCTTTAAGGTTAAACTCAGCACCAAAAGAGTTTCAGAAATGAGCAAGCAGTACAGAATCATTTCTTGGTATGAGCACAGCATTCTTAGATATTAAAATATTACGGGGAAAAGCTTAAAAATAATTTAGCAAAACAAAATATGGAAAAAACCTTACATTTTCATTGGTATTGTCACACTACAAAGACACAGAGAAGCAAAATGTTAACACTGCAAGTTTCCATGGCAAACTTCCTTAATGGTTTGCTGCTCGGCTTGTCAGCAACAACTTGCAAAACAAGACACTTTGGGATGTCATCATTCATTTATCCGTTCGTTCATTCATTCATTCATTCACAAACCAAACTGAACATGGGCAAAAAGGACTGAATGGCAAAATAAAAACCTCCTTTTTCAAAGTGCAGAGTGCATAACATGATGTCAAGAGTTCAAGATGCTAGTAAATAAATGAAGTGATAGGAAGATGGAAACAGCAGGAACGGTTATCACAATGTGAAGTGCCAAGTCCCTGAGACAGAGGAACTGAAAAAAAGACAGGAAAGATACTGGTTATTGTGTGTGACAGAATTCACAGGGAGGAATCAAAAATAAGGGCAGGGGAGAAGACCTTCTGCAGAAAGAAGAGTGCAGAGAAGACATTCCTCAAGGTGTCACTTAGAGACTCACTCATCATACACGTCCTCTGTGTCCATCCGGCGGTAGAATTTGGCCAGTCTCACTGACAGTATGATATTGGGGATGAGGAAAACCGTGCAGCAGCCCAAACCAAACCAGAATGTGTTCTGAAACAGAAGGATGTAAGATGCATAATGCTCACACCTTCTAAAACCAGTGCTCACACTGTATCTATGTACACAAAGGTAGTGTTTGGCTTATGACATCTAAGCAGCTCAGACCTGTGATGGCCATCCCATAAACCTTATTATATTACTGTTAAGTCACAAAATCTACCGTAAGATAACACTGGCTGGCTGCGCTGCCACAAAGTCAGGGTTTGGTTGTCTAGCAGCATCTGTTATTAACTATTAATTAACTGCTGCAAAATTATTCCTTTTTATTAATATTATTTAAGCTTTATTATATTAATTATAAGTGTCATAAAATTTGGTAACAGTCAATGCTTGGTTGTCTAGCAGTGATTGCCTTTTATACATAAAATTTTTTTTCTTTTTTTTGTGGTTCCATTGAAGATACTTTTTAGTTACAATGGCTAGTTAGCAAAACATGAGTGTTCTGGTGGTGCGAAAAAGAAAATACACGTAGAAATGAAAATGTCACTAATAGTGCGGTGTGGAAATATAATTATCATATGGTCCTGTACAGGTATTTTTTTATCTCACTTGCAGAAATTATTTTACATCTCATTATGTCTTTTATGGTTGATATGTTATGTGTTGTGTGTCTTATCCCATCACTCTATATTAGTATTATTTTAACATGAATATGGTATGAAATTAATTAAATAGTATAACAAAGCCCTGTTATACAATGTAGCAGTCATGGATGTTAATTGTTTATATATACAGTCATGCTTTATATAACATAGTATGAAGGGAACTTATGAAATTGTTAGAACCGAATTCAAGGACTGCCTGTGATATGGTGGTTTAACTGAAGGAAAGGGCAATGGAGCCTTACTGAAAAGCACGCCAGTAATGTTTTCTACAGCTGTATTGGTTTGTAGGAAGTTGACACTGGGTACATAATCTTCTAGACTGATGTTGAATGGCAAGGATCCTGTAAGATGATTTCTACTGTTCAGATATGTTTTCCCTTTCAAAACAGGACCACACAGGATCACACTCTGCAGACATTGATTCCCTGCCACAAAGTTAATTCAAAATTCATTCAGAGTTCAACAACAATTTCCGTCTGACATGGTGCACCAGGATTCCTTCACCCAGAGTGTAACCCTGTTCTTTAGCAAACTCTTAGTCAAGGTACATGCATTCCATGATAACTAGGTGATGTTCCAGTAACGGTCAGATGATGTTTGAGTCTTTTGGGTTGGGGAGGGTTAAGGTCAACTACAGCACCACATTATGACTCATAGGAAGGCACACTTTTCTAGTGATGCTTTAGGTCTCACCATCGAGTCCACTATGAAGCTGCAGGCAATTATGTCTGCAGTGTCCACAATATTGCTGAATGGTTTGCAGACAGCCACCTCCATTGACAGCTGGAGAAAAACAACAACATGGCAAATGTACCCATATCCTGTAACTAAAATAAAATGCTAGCAAATAGAGGGATATTAGAACGTATGGACCAAGAAGAAAACAGGGTACTTACAGACATCTTCACCCAGTCTATGTACTGTCTGAAGTAGCCAGAAATTTTCTGCACATATTTTGCAGTTTCCTGAAAGAGAGCAGAAGAATAAATCATTGTCAAAATGAACTATTAGTACAGTACCTCAGTATCTTGTGTTCCACTGCTGTGTGTTATGAGCATTAAAAGTACAGGGCAGTACCAGATACATTACCTGCTTGACCACATGTGAAGCATTGTGAATAATTAAGTATTCCGCTGCATCAATTGCATTCAGTACATTGTCGATCTTGTTCTAAACAACACAAAAAGCAGCATGTAAGAAATAAATACAATTCACAAAATGAGTACAATAGAATCTGAAAATGCTCATTTCAAAATACACTTGCACATAACGTAAAAATTTTGTTGAAATCATTATGCATCTTGGGACGAGGTGAAACCAGGCAGCAGCTATTGGGCGGAAGGTAAACGAGGACTGTGGATTTGAGAGTCTGTGGAGTGGACACTTACAGGGAGTTCAGTGGCTGTTCTCTGAAGCAGCCGGATGCTCTGGCTCAGAGTGCTCTTGAAAAGGAAACACAGAACACCTTGACACACTGACAATGACACTCTAAGGAGTGGCACACTATCTACAACACACAAGTGAACAGCAGCAGTGTGACGAGAACAGGGTCAGCATGTCACAGCGGTCATAAGGTCTGTCCCCAGAGCTCTGTCTCCCAGGTTCCCCAAGTTTACCATAATGGTCATGATGAGGGCCTCAGGTAAATGTGATATACTGACCGTTGTAGTCAAAACAATGTCAAAATTAAGTGTCAATTACTGAAACTGGGTGAAAACCTCTGGGAACAAAGATGCTGAAAGTA
Source organism: Arapaima gigas (assembly GCA_900497675.1). Taxonomy (NCBI): domain Eukaryota; kingdom Metazoa; phylum Chordata; class Actinopteri; order Osteoglossiformes; family Osteoglossidae; genus Arapaima; species Arapaima gigas. The sequence continues at coordinate 214,892 of UFQX01000185.1, read as the reverse complement.
CCAAAAACAGAATTACACAAAGAGGTACACATGCATAATCAGACTGTTATATAGAAAATATTATATCTTTGGTATTTTGTATATAATGGAAGGATCACTTGGGAACATGAGCCCTAAGCTGGAAGGGCGGCTCCATCAGATCCCCGGAATGACAACATCTGTGTCAGTCCAGAAGAGTGCGATGGTAGGAACAGCAAAAATACTGCACCATACCCTCAAATGCCCAGGCTTCTGGGTGTGAGGGTGTATATCTATCTACTAATAGCATTAGTACTAAATTTAATTATATTTTTGATGTGTATTTTTAAGCTGATGCACAGTCTTATTTTCATTTTATTATTTTAAAATAGTTGGTCAGATGAATTAGCTTATTTAATTGATGTAATATGAATAGAGCAGCATGGTAAAACCTTCCATAAGGATGAGCCAAAAACACAACCCAAAAGACTAATGGAGACGCTAAGCTCAGTGAAAAATGAATAATTGTTTTTTTTTTTTTTTTACCCCAGAGAAACTTACTTACCCTTGCTCTAACATATTTCTTGGCAGCCAGTTAAAAGGAAGATCGGAACATAATGGATGTTAAAAAAAAAGTAAGTTATAAGACAAAAGACCACTCTAAAAAATACAGCAGTAGCAGATGCATGTAGTCAGGCTAAAACATCTGACAAAGTAGAAGAACCTCTACTTTTACACATTTAATTAAAGAAAGACTCAGCAGTCATATCTTACTGAACATAAATGAAGACGAAGCCTCAGAATGCAGCTATAGTTTTAACAGAGCTTCCAACAGGCTATAGTTGCACCATAATTACTAGTTTGAACTTTACCATGGTACAGGTTGTAAAATGTGTGATGACCCATGGCAGGCAGTGAGGAAGAACCTGGCACATCTTCCCTGCTTACCATAGCCTGCTCCATAGGAACCACCTGCTGGGCATGGATGTACCGAATGCTGCTGGCATGGCCTTTTAGGGCGTTTTCCAACGCCCCTCGTGGCTGTGGGACAAACACGGTGTGTCACTGGAACTGAAAGGTGACCAGTGAGCAGTGCCTGGTCCTGCTGTATCCCTCACAACCTGCACTGCAGTACAGGGCTCAGTTCTCTTCAGTACAGCTGAATTCTCTCTTTTTCACACTTCAGTAAGCAAATACTGGGTTCAGTGAACAAACCAAAAATATATCCACTGTACAAACCACTCAATACTATAACATAGTTATTTTGAAAAAAGGTTAAAAAAAAAAAAGTCGATAAACCACGAATGCGCTTTGTCATATTAAATATGTTTATTGCTGCATTATTCTTATTCAAAATAAGTATTTTTGGAGTCTTATGTTTTTGGGGGGGGGGGGGGGGGA